>JACCGJ010001357.1:0-25434 GCA_013407085.1 Atriophallophorus winterbourni | reverse complement strand
ATGATTTTAGCCAAAGAAAACAACCGACGAGCGCGAGAATTCATCGAAGCGTACAACGACATCAATTGGCTACAACCTATGGACCAATGAAAACTCGGTGGAGAAGAATGCGACATATGAATTCCACCAACCACCGGGAGTGATGACGAACGGGCCTTATAAAAACCAATTATAAGTCCCTTCGAAATAAGTTTTGCTGATGATATCATCTAGCTTGATGACGAAACGTCAAACAACAACTACACAAGCTCGGCGAACACCATCTGAACAAAATTATGCACCCCATGAGTATCCCATAACGGTAAAATAGCGAAAGGTGGTGCTGCGAGTGTGAAAGCATACTGTCCATGGGTGCGAAAATTATCACACAAATGGACGGAAATACAGAGATCAAACTGCTCCATGATCCATATAAGCATCAATTGATTATTTACGGTTCACGGGCAAAGAAGTTCTCGCATCCGAAACCATTCAGCATCAAATAAGGAGAATTGCTTGAATGCAGCGACATGATGAATAAGGTGACTGATGACAGAGTCTCGAGGTCACAGATACTAAGCAGTGCAGCTTACCAAGCGTTTAGCTACAGTCAACACCACACGGTGATTCGGCATGCTGAATGTCAAGTACAGATAATGAAGCTGAGTCAAGCTAACGATTTTTAAACCGTCCAGTTCATCCGGCATAAATTTAGCAGAAGATGCGAGTTCATTTTTTCGGAAAAACATGTACCGTGTTAAACTTGAGGAAAAATACTACACAGATTCAAAACAACGCATCGCCTGCGTTCAGTTTTCGTTTAAGCGAGCATTGATATTCATGTACGCTACGAACAACCATAAGGTAATCGATTTAGATTTCGTTCACGAAAAATTGATGCCACAAATCGCGGAACTCACCAAAAGATCCTCGAAACCATGTACTCGCACCTCACCAGAATCACCAAATTCGGAGAGTTCACCATCCTCTGCGCTCGAGACGATCACATGACGCAAGCTTGTGCTGGCCATTCGCAGCACTTCACGCGCACGATTTACCGTCTCACACAAGACAACTTCGGGTTGGGCTGAAAAGGATGGTACTTGGCATCATGTGCCGGTGCGCAGGGCATAAGCGGTGGGCATTAGAGAGTGCGTTCCTAGAAACAGATGCCGATCGCGACGTTTCACTAATGGTAATGGCGTGTGTGGTAACTGCCTATCTAGCTATGGGAGTAACACCGATCGATAATCAAGCAGAGCTCTTCTACGCTCGATTATCTTGCACACTTAAAATCAATAACTCAATGGGCTACTTTATATTAACAGTTTGCTGCTTGAAATTGATCAGCCACCAGGTATGCGCAAAACAAAATGCACCAAAGGCCAACATTCTTTGGTCAAGGTGACACCGTGCGGTTTCGCTTCAGACTAAAGAACTCACATAATCGTGCGTTCTGTGTTACATTGCGATACAATTGAAGATACATTTTGACAGCCTACTACTACGCGTTTTCTTCTAACAGCGCGATCGGTATGGGAAAGAACGAGGCAAGATTTCATGTCTTGACGGAGCGTTTCCACAGGGCTCAGTGTGAGGTTCCAAAGCGAATTTGATAAAGCTTTTGAAGACAAATGAGTCAAGTCTGAGCAATCTACAGAACACTTTCCCAGCTGATGATTTGTTATGTTTGTTATCGTCGAACTCATCATCAACTGCGCAGCTAACACGGTGTTAAATTGATTTACTGCCGGTAGTTAACTGCATGCGGAAACACGCACTACCATTCCGTTTCCTTATCTGTCTGGGCCTGAGCAACCTGAGAGTATCTTAGCCTGTATGCGTCTATGACTTTGCGGCACTTTGTCTGGATCAGGCTTGTGCTTTGATATATCAAGCAACTTAGTTCTAAAACCGAAAATTGTGGCAAGCATGAAAAAAGCGCGATTGAAATAAAACCAAAATTAGGAGAAGTAATTTTTCGTAGTTTTCTTACATGTAATTTACTACTTTTTCGTTTTTCAATTTGTCCTTGGAAAATTGACGGAAGAGCTTACGAATCACACAAAAACCTACGCCGGTGCAAACAATACACGTTTGCGTAAAATCTTACAAGTTTTTTTGAGAAAGCTGTTTAAAACGCCAACAGAATTCAAGTAAACTAAGCCGATGTTGGAATTCGGACATATCTTTCGAGTTGCAGAGATTAACAAGAATAGTTTTATCACACATCTTATACGATCCACCAGGAGTTGTATCCACTGAGAAAGTATTGCG
Organism: Atriophallophorus winterbourni; assembly: GCA_013407085.1. NCBI lineage: Eukaryota > Metazoa > Platyhelminthes > Trematoda > Plagiorchiida > Microphallidae > Atriophallophorus > Atriophallophorus winterbourni. The sequence continues at coordinate 23,178 of JACCGJ010001357.1, read as the reverse complement.
TGAACACCAAATATGGTTGCCGTTCTAGAAAGTAGGCGCGATATTGTTAAGGTTCGAAGTGTATTCGCGATGAGCGCTAATCGTGAGCTTTCCGAGGATATGCTGAACTCTACCCTCCGACATAGCACAAGAGCAAGAAGCGCCGAAATGAACGACGACGACAATTGCGGACTCGTAATAGTTCGGGTTTCGGAATGATTGCATTCGAACGGTTCGAGCGACAACATCATCGGAAGTATAAGAAGATGGACAACGTCAGCCGCAATCCAACGATATGCAATTCGTCAATGTCGGTCAAGCGAGCCCTGCGTGGGGCGAGTGCTTGAAGTATACCGGTTGGCACGAAATCGACTGACATATCAGATCGAAGTGACAACCTGGACAGACATTTTGAGGATCACTGCTGTGATTGTTTGTCTATAAAAGATAAGCGTGTGTTTCGTTGTTTGTCTTGTGCGTAATAAACGCCTCGGCTTCTCTGGTGTTGTGGGATTCGTGGGTGAACGCGATTAGCGTTGGACAGGTTGACCTCAGGGATGAATCGATAACCGATGTGCGGACATGCAACGCAGGGGGTAACGCGGTTATTGTTGGACCAAAATGTAACAATTGGCCAGATGTGTGCCAGCTGCGACTTGTTGACCTGAAATGACCTGACGCAATTGTCTCTAAATCTCCATACCGCTACAATGTTACCTGGTTGCCTGCCTTAAAGTATTGGACATTTCATTTGTGCCCGCCTTGATTCATCAGCGCAGTGGCTTTACTCGTAAGTCAGTGACCGAGGTAGCTGTACAAATATGCTTCGTCCAGAAATGCCGAGACCAAGACATGATAACCACGTTGTCTGATCGATGACCGCCGATTTCCGCTTGTCAACCATAGGATGTCCTTGAACAGGACAAAGGGGATGGATATTTGATGCGGCGAGTGACATCCGCCACTTCATGGTATCACCATTGACCTCCTATTATGGATTATGGGAAAACGTTCATCATGCGAAAAACTACCACATATTCAGACGCCACCATCGAACCGTTGGCTGAGTTCGGGTGACCGAGCTTACGGAGCTCACAACACGAGGAGTTTTTCGGCAGGCTATTAGTTTTATAATGCTCACGTGTTACGCGTACTTTGGTTCGAAAGGTAAGTTCAATGTGACATTTTAGTAAATCCATCTACTAAAACTTCAACCCATAGCAAAAACCGAGAGATATCTTCGCACGCTCAATACGAACAGAAAGCGGTATCAGGGGACAGATTACGAAACCCTTGTAACGAGAACTGGCGCTTTTACGGTAAGTCTATCCTAGAGTATCTGTGTGCCCACGTGAGTAACACCAATGAAGCTTACACGAAGCACAAATCTGAAGCGCGGCGGTTAGTGAAGTACCTAACCACTATCAACAGCCACGTCGCCAGGGGTATTCGCATAAAAGATACGCTTGCTTTACCTTTCGTGAGACTTGAAAACATTCTGTGCATGATTATAATCCTCAGAAGCAGTACAAGTGTTAATATATCATCATCTATCATGAAAAACAGGTCGCTGGAAAGTTATAACGATAAAATGTTCGTAAATACGGGATAAAGCATCAGTAAGCTCTGAATACCGAATAAGGAAATAGAGCGATGTCCGTTTCATTCTAGTTAATTCCTATGCTTAGCTAAGAAAAGCATATTCTTTGATTGTAAGAAAAGTATCACATGGGAAGTAATTAATTATGTCAATGAATCCACAAACGCAGAGGCAGTAGGATAAAACACATGACTTACTTTCCAGTAAAATATGCCGCAAAGCCGGTTCTCCAAATGTATCGTACAGAGGAACAACTGGATGACCTTGGCAAGCACAAGCGAGTTGCGTGATCAAATACTGGAGATAAAGAAGGGCGCGATAAAGTTGGGAAAAGAAATGGATTGTCGAAACAGTTCAGTGTTGGGAAAGGAAAAACCAGGCTAATACACACAGGACAAATAACAAGACACACGCGCATCTTCTGTGAGAAAATCTTGTAAACGCAGTAAAGTCCACAGCCTCTATATGTGTCACTTCGATTTGATTCATCAGACGATTTCGTGTCGACCAGTGTCCTCTAAGCTCTCGCCACGTTCAACCAATTTAACCGACCATGATGCATTGTATATTGTTCTATAGCGGATTATGTCTTCCATAATGTGTTCAAAAAGCTGTTACTAGAACTTTGCTCATGCGATTCGCCCGCAAACCGAATTCTTACGGTATTGCGATTATTGTCACCGGACTTTTCTGTTCCTTCTGTTCTTGTGTTGTGCCGGAGGGCGGTGATCTGCATGCTACCGGAGAGTTCTTGACGGGCACACTTCATGAATCTACATTATAGCGATGCCACTGCAGTTCTAGCATAGTTGATACACACATAATTCGTTTTTAAACTAATCGTAACGAACAGCTGACGCCGTCAACATTGACTAAATTGGTACAAAATATTGTAGATTGTTCTAAGCTTGCAATGTAAGTTAGGCGTTTGGGTCCTTTCAACGAAGGAGAGATTGACAATTTCAAGACTGAGTTGTAGTTTACTCTTGAGAGATTAGAACCAACTCTAAGTGTAGGTATTGGCTGTATCGCTTGCTGATTTCAAATTTAAACCGAATTTACCAAACTAGACAGCTCAAAAGAAGAACAAGGGTTAAGTATAGTTCTAAAAGTGTGTCGGCGGCAGGGCTTGAGCTACGGCCCCCTCGCTTGAGAAGCACACGCGTTACCACTGTGCCCCACAGCCTTGATACGACAGCAATGGAATTCAGACAATGTTATCAGTTTAGAGAATAGTATTCATGAAATTTGCTCAGTTAGCTGCTCAAGGCTAATGCACACTCATTCAATCGAAGTTGTTCAAATAAAGATTGTGCGAAGACAAAGTTTATACCCGGTAAATTATAACTACGTGATCAAATGAGAATAAAGCGAGCAATTCATGAAGCTATGTTCGAGTTCAGACTGGGAAAAGTTGAATGAATAATGCGCTAAGCATTGGGATTTTTCCTAATTCGAGGTTTTTCTAAATTGACCGAGAGCTCTTGTTCTGACCCGTGTAAGCAACATAAAATTCAAATCCAGAGTGGAAAAACATGAAGGTAGCCGATAAAACGCAGATCAAATAAGACATACTTTCAGCGACATTAAATCAAGCTTAGATAATTGAATACTGTCACTTATCTGACAGCAACACAAAAATGAGAAGAGAATAAGAGACCGTAATCTGTTTAGATGAATAAAATAATCGTAACTATGGGCTTTCCATCTACGTAGATTGCGGAGCGATCAAATATATCGCACTTAGACTTTATGCATATATATAAGGCTTCAGAAGTCAACCTCGAGGAAAAATCGGGATCCAAAGTCCCGTTAGGCAGTCGGAAGTTGTATTCAACTTCGTCCAGCCAAATCGTACGACGACATTGTTGCCCAAATGTATCAGTTGAGTTGTTCCTTTGGTTCCAATTGGTGTCGCGGAGAAGGAGCACTTGCTGGATGGGCAACAGCTAGCTGTCCATATTCAACTGCCCTGGCGTACATTTCAGCGCACAAATGGAGAAGACACTCCATTCCGCTTCTGCGGATAATAACACGGGAGGCACCAATGCAGATCAAAAGCTATGGCTCGACTTGTGTAGAGCTAATCACCAGGAGCTGCTTCTGACAGTGGAGGAGAGCTTCAGGTCTCATTGGATGGCTACCACCCGCCACAAGCTAGGCAGTCCTCAGTCAATAAGGTGCCGTCTCGCCACGGTCTGCTATCCTCATTAGGTGCATGGGGATTAGGAATAAACCGACAAACAGACTGTATTTTTCCGCACCAGCGAAACGAATTACTAATAAGCACAGATCAGTTTTGAAACTGGGAACCTGGAACGTCCAGTCCATGTTCCCTGGATTTCATGACGACGTCTCGATTATCAGAGGCATAAGAAAATCAGTGGTTATTAACAATGAGTCAAAAAGGCTGAAAGTTAACGTGGCTGCCCTGCAAGAGACGCGGCTATCAAACACTGGTAGGCTATAGAAAGAGATTTCACGTTTTTGGAAAGGAAGGGGTTCTGATGACCCTCGACTGCATGGAGTTGGGTTTGCCGTGCGAAACAGCCTACTAAAAGCAACAGCGAGAGCGAACGGATTTGAACTCTAAATATGAAATGTAGTACTGGTTTCGGTACATTGGTCAACGTTTATGCGCCGACGCTTTCTGCGACACCTGCTGAAAAAGACGCTTTTAATCATAACCTCACAACAGTCTACAAAAGCATGCACATAAAACTTATGTAGTGGTATTGAGTGATTTCAATGCCAGAGTTGGCGCAGATCACGAGTCTTGGCCAAACTGTCTAGGAAATTTTGGAGTTGGTAGATCAAACGATAATGAACAACACCTGTTAGAACTGTGCACAAAGTTCAGAATCTGTGTCATTAACAGATTCTTTCAAACAAAGTCTCGTGGAAACATGCTCGGTCTAAGCCTTGGCATCAGCAAATCAAAGCACAGACTGTAACACTGACCATTCAATGCAAAACGGAAGCCTCATCAGACTAGATTTCACTGCGCCAAATGGACATGTAATTCAAGGATCGATATCCGTCGTATGTACGAACCTAAACTCGCTGTGTGATTTGAACAAGCTTTTAAAACAGAGCTCAACAAAACAAGTCCACCAGATTCAGCCTTTGAAAACTGGGAATCGAATTGGCATCGCAGCTGCCATCTTGTTCCGCGTGAACTCTTATGTCTGGGGTAACACAAGTTGACTGTGAAGAGAAAGAAGATGGTGTACAGCGAATGCGTACTAAGTGGTTTACTGTACGGCAGTTATCCCCGGAACCATTCAAGACACGAACGGAAGCTGAATGCTTACCATTTCCGCTGTATCTTGAACACGTCGTGGATGGTCACAGTAACAAATGCTGAAGTGCTTTCAAGAGCTGGTATACAGAGCATGTTTATCTTATTACGACAGCGCCCCTTACGCTGGCTGGGTCGTGCGTACAGAATGGAAAATGGTCGCATGCCGAAAGATCTACTCGATGGTGAGTTGAAATCAGGAAGTCCACCTTTCGACAGACCGCAATTTTAATAAAAAGACGTTTGCAAAAGAGATATGAAATCTTTCGACATTGACCCTACGAGTTTGGAGGAACTTGATCTTCACCGTTCACTTTGGAGGTACTGTTTCAAGCGACGTCTGCAAGCTGGGGAGGAGCAGATACAGCTCATGGCTGCTGAACGCAGATCACGCCGCCGGCGTGCAACTGACACCGATCGACTGATTACTGCCAATCGATGCGGGAGAGATCGCCACTCCCGAAATAGACTGTTTAGTCAATCTAAAAGCAGCGGAGCGTGAAACCATGATGACTTCGAATATAAACGGATTAAACTTTGGGTGTTCAATGTTAGAACTGAGCTTAATCGTGGCTGGGATTTACGAGACATATGTAAAGGTGAAGTATAATGAATCAATTTCTGGAACGCTAACTGTTTGTTTGCTCTAGGATTTTGAACAATCAGATCATTAAGACAACCGGCACGACTGTATTTGCTGAAACACAACCAATAAACTCTGATCGATTTATTGATGATATGCAATACTAGAAACCGTGGCTTCAACACGCACTTAGCCATGAGGTCTGCTAAGTTGAGATAACGATTAAACACGAAAAGATAATTACAAAAATGAAGACTGAATTCGAAGGTTCGCCTTATATGAAGGTGATATTCAAGCTAAAAGTGCGTAAAACCGATGGACTGATTGAGAGAACTCAGCGGTATAACTGTTTCTTTTTATGCTATCCATTTCACATCGCTGAATCGTGAGAATGATCACAGTGGATATTTATCCGTCCGTTTACGTGATGAGGTAGTTGAATGAGCTCATTGATAAATCGATAAGTTCAAGGTTAGCAGTCACGCTTGATCCAATTCCTAGCACCTTGTTGTTTGTATCAAAAAGATTTGGTAGGGGATTGAATGAATGAATGAATGAAAGCACAAGCCTGATCCAGGCAAAGTGCCGCACAGCCAGAGACTGCACGTGGGCTAAGATACTGTCAGGTTGCGCAGGCCTAGACAGATATGAGGAAGAAAAAGCGACATAAAATAGTAGTGAGACTCCAGCCTGTTTCCGCATGCAGCTCACTACCTCTGGCCAATCAAATTAGCACGGTGTTAGCCGCACAGCACAAAGTACTGCACGATTGCACATCCGTGCACTTGGTAGGGGATTATGAGTTTAAAGTCATAAGGTTATGCGAAATGGCCCGTGGTACAAAAAGGGTGGTTATGGCTTAGCGGAACCGCAACAGTACACTAGAGATTTGGTTCGACACGATGGAGACATGTTGACGTTAAATGTGTGCAATCATATTTACATGTACACAGACACTGACTTTAAGGACTTCTATAATCAATGAATTGTGTTTCACCCATCATCAATAAAAATGTCAGAAATCCCTCAATCATGTAAGCGACAGTTATCAAAGAAGTGCGGTCAGGAAGCTGGACCGAAACTAACGTGCCTGGACGAAAATGTTTTTTGTTAGTGTGCTATGATTGGTTTAGCGAGTTTGACCACTGCGGGTGGACGATTTTAGCGGTCTATGCACTTTACTCATTTAATCTCGAATTTGCTTAGTCTATAAAATAACATTCTTAGAAACCAAACCGTGTCGTTAATATTTATCATCATTAGCACGTACTGAATATGCACTTTACTCATTTAATCTCGAATAGATTCTTCATCATTAGCACGTACTGAATATGCACTTTACTCATTTAATCTCGAATTTGCTTAGTCTATAAAATAACATTCTTAGAAACCAAACCGTGTCGTTAATATTTATCATCATTAGCACGTACTGAATATGCACTTTACTCATTTAATCTCGAATTTGCTTAGTCTATAAAATAACATTCTTAGAAACCAACCCGTGTCGTTAATATTTATCATCATTCGCACGTACTGAATACTTGACTGTCACAGAACCGTGGCACGATAGAATTCTAAATAGATGGGCAAGGGTGAAACTTGAAATCAATAGAATAAAGAAAACTGAGACGCATTAAAATGAAGTGCATACATGTCGGTTTCAACAATCCTTCAGTCAAGTTTTTGAACAATTAGATCGATAATCGCACAACTTCTGACGGCTTTCACTGCTAGATAACATGGCAAGCTTTCCTTGCCATTCCACTTGTCAACATCCATGACGAAGATGCCGGAAACAAGACCACCAACGAACGCTGAATGTGAGGGATTAGTGATAGTTAGGGTCGCACCGGTCAAAGTATAGCCACTTTGGTTGTCAAGGTATTCATTTGCTGCAGCCTGCAGGTTATACAGGTTGAAACTCGTGGCCCCAGAGGCATACAGATTATTTTGGGAGTCGCAGTTCTTTGTTAAAAAGTAGCAGACAAAGCTCGGTTTGGAAAACAATGATTTTTTATTCAAAGTCAAGGTATGTCAACTTGTTTTCCTATATCTACGGATGGTTCCGTTACGTCTTCAGTGATAACAGGACCGCGACTATCGAAAACAAAACGACATCTTAACACATATCTTTGCAGTTTTTTATCCACACAGCAGTACTTCGCAAACTTCCACGTTTTCAACACTGCCTTTGGGCCTCCCTGAGAAACATTTCTGTCGTCACAAATGATTCAAAGTACAAAATGCTTCTATTACTCGTGTTTATAAAAACTATATCAGAAATTAGTTACAGCAATTTGATCTATCCGAGTTCCTCGTTTGATACTCAGCGAAAATGGTGACAGGAAATGGTCTTGAATATAACAAATTGGCACGAGATTCGAAAGTCGCACATTTTCAGACTGCACGTGCGACTTGCAATAGAATCCATCGCTTCGGCTGAGGACGGGTATGCAATAAGTTAGGAATCATTCGAAAGAAAAATAGTTTGCGGTGCTCAGACATGCAAAAACTGTCTTATATGAGACATACTGTCTGCTATTTACTTGATAAATAAAAGGAATAGGCATCGTGTAAAAACTTGCCTCAGGTGTGTTTTTCGACGAAATTCCGATTGTTGTTTCATTGGATTCGCACATGGAGAACAAAGCCTGCGAGATTGCCAAGACCTTTTCGCTGACCTAGAAATAACGGATGATCAGAAAGCTGAAAATGCATAACCGTAGCCAGATTTAATTTCATAAGGATTTATTTTTACGGATGAAATTAAAAGCCGTACATGTGGCGATATCTTGGTCTTTTCTATGAATCCATTGAATTGATTATCATCAGGTTATGCATCCCGGTAGTGAAGAGTCGATCGGAACAGAAAAATCTCATTACATACTGTTCAAGAGATTTCCAGGCTAAAGCCGTTTCCAAGAAAATATCACAGATAAAGCGCATGTTAACATGTGCGAGCCAAAAAAGGAATGACAAATGCAGGTCGTGCGGTCTCCAAGCGATAATCAATAGCCAACGAGTGAGTACACAAGCTTACATTTCATTGGTGCTCATATTGATGCGGAAACAATCATCATCATCATCAAAGATAGCATTACACCGGTAGCATGCAGCGAATGCTAAACCGCTATACAACCATGAAAAGAGTAGAATACTAAAAGACGGGAAAGAGTGGCATTTAAACAGCTACGGATTCTATAGAAAAGTAACCACAAACAAACTGGGATAAGATGCATACAAATAGAATGGAACATGCGTTCAATCAAGTTTCTTGGAGTAGAGCTACTTCAGCACGACAGCTTCCTTGTGGCTTTCACTACAATACATTATAGCAAGCTTTTCTCGATAAACTAAAACAAAATGTTTATCGTCTGAAGATCATGCTTGACTTAAACATCGAATAATGGTAGCTTGAAAATGTGAACTCTGCAAAGTTGGTATACATTTCTCTCCCTGAATGCTAAGTAACATTTTGGAACACCGGCGAAAATTTGTGTAAGTTTTGTGAAAACTCAAGGAAAAGACGCAATAACTATTTCACAGTAAAAATCAGCAGCTCAGTATATTGGTCAATTCAAAAGAAATGTTTAGAGGCAGAGTATCTATGAGCGAGAGAAAACTATGAAAATGGTCTGTTTTAAAAAGAAGCAGTAAAACGTACATAAAAAAACGCAGGACAATAATAAGTTCACTCACTTCAGCGTAGGTCATCCAACGGTAAGGTTCTTCGGTGCACCTGCGATGCCCGAAACACGGACGGTGTTCTGATAAATAATAAAAGTTTGGAGCAGGTTTAACAGTTTCGACGTAGTCACTGAAATGATTTTGACAAACTAACAATCTCGCTAAGTGAAACCATAACCCTTGTGTCTATTAGAATTTTTGAAACTATTATGTCCAAACAGGAGTAGGGTAAATATACCACAATCCTTTAAAAAATTAACATGTAAGCTGCAGAGAGCAGTTGAGCCTTCGATAAAATACAATAAATATAGGTGCCAAATAATTTAAAACCGGTAATGAGCTACAAATAAAACATTCCAGGGCCTCATGACCAATATTTCTCCTAATATCTATCTAAGTCTGGCAAGCTGACAATAATTTAGCCTATAGTTTTTAAATGGTTCGCTCTAGGATTCACATATCGGTATCGTGAATTGAGAAACTTTGAACAAGTTAAAACTCGACAGGTTACAGAGGAGAAAGATCTGATAAATTAATCGCATAATTGAAAATCACCACTCACTTATAACAGTCACTGGTATAAAGCTGCCTGACTGATAGTATCGAAATAGTGTATACTCATCACACAGCCGACAAATCTGAATATCTAAAACTGCGGACGGCAACAGAAAGGATACGAATGATACATCGGAGATCTTACAAGTTGTTAGTATTGTTTGGAATATTTGTAGCTCGGGTCGTTGTTGTAGATTACTTGAATTTGTTCTCCGAGCTTGTTGAGTTTGCATCGGACGTTAAGTTGCCAGACTAGGCAACAAATTCAAGTAAGCTACATCTTACAAGATATTATCAAACTGGCTGGAACGATAGATTACGGGCTTCCATAATACGGATTTGCGGTAGGAAGCAATTAAAAAACAATGCAAATTATGAATTTATAGAGCAGTAGTCAAACCAAGACTGCGTTTATTCCGGTAAGTTGTATGCGCATTGAAATACTAGCAAGTTGCATAGTCGTAGACAGAAAAATAATGACGGCCGTAAAGCTATATGGTTTTCGGTCGCAGCAATTGGTGTGAAATTATTCACTGCAACTGAAAGCTTATGAAAATTTATTCAACACAAATGCTGAAAGTCATTGATTGATCTGATTCTGCACCAGCTAACATTTTAAAGGTTCTGGGTGGCGGTTTAGCCTGATTCGATTTTGTAGCAGTCATAAGAGTTGATTTTCATTTATCAAGAATGCACGAAAGTAACTAATTGCAGCAAACAGAACTGCTTTTTTTCCCTCCTACTGCAGCGTTTGAGTGAAAATGATGGTAAGAAAACAATGTCAAGCACAATAAGCATCACAGAAATGTTATCGAAAATTTAGAAACTTTTGAATCAAAACAGGCAAGCAAACTGTGTGCAGGTTGTTAAGGTGCAATTGCATACCATCACATTCACTACGGCTTATCATTCCGCTGCCAATGGTATAGTTGAACTTTTCATCGCCAGTTAAAAGCAGCAATCGCTGCTTCCTCGTCCAACACACAATGGTTTAAACGATTACCGATCATACTTCTCGGCATTCGTGATACAGTAAAAGAAGACGTAGGTTGGTATCCCACTGATCATGTTTTTGGCTTTACTATCAGACTTCCCGGTAAAATGTTCGTCGATGAATGCACTACAGGCGGAATCGACCAAGTATAATATGTTAACCGGTTGAAACAACAATTTAGATCCCTTCGAGCTATACCCACAAGCCCTAACGCTTTACCCGAGCATATATACCGTAATCTACACACATGCACTCATGTTTTCGTCCGCGTCGATAACGTCAATAAACATTTGCAAGCTCGGATACCGGTCCATACAAAGTCCCGCAACGTAAGCCGAGGTATTATATTCTCGAATACAACAGAATGAGTGATTCGATCAGCATTGATCGCCTGAAGCCAGTGTACATTCAACAATCTTTACCCATTGTGCCTCCATCGTATGCACCAACTACTCAACCTATAATTGACAGTCTGTCAAGCCCATTCTCTATGCAACATATTTTGCACAGCAAGGGATTTTTTTACATCTGAGCGAGGCGAATGATTACGGAAGATATATCTCATCATTAGTATAACAACAAATACTTCAAAATAAATGAAATGTTGCAAAGTTGTAATACTGTGGACAGTCTCGGCAAGGATGCAACGTTTAGATCATACATTAGGTAATGACTATTATATGTTATTTGAGTCAACTTATTGTAAAAATGAATCTTGTGGATAAACCAATAAGCTGAGCTTAATGAGTTTATCTGTCCCGACAAAGATTATAAAGCAGAAAGGAACTAACCTGCAATTTTCAGTCCATGCTCAAAAATATCACTAACTGTACTGACATCACAATAGTCAGGAAACGTTCCAGGATCCGGGTGTGAACGATGAATGTCGACCTAGTAAACAATGTTGATAGATTTTATCCTGACACAAAAGTGAGTAAAAAGGAAACCCACTGAATTTTCAATCAAGTAGGATTGATTGTGTAGATATTGATCGTATTCATAGGCAATAGATTTTGTTTTCTTTGTCAACCAATACCAAACCCCAGCAGAAATTGTCACCGCGCTCATAGCAAGCGCGAAACTTGAGGAAATCGGTTCAAAATGAATTTTTGAATCCTAAAATATAAGCACCAACATTAAATGTGGATTAGGCATAAACAATGTTTGGCAAAAAAAACAATAAGAAAAATGAAGATTGTTACTTCGAGTGGGCCACAAACTTGTACAGTTAAATGTAAGACAAATTAATAATGATAACGCTCATTAACATATAGTGAATATATACTAGAGCAACATGATCAACCAAAAAAATACCAAGAGCCGATCCACATAAATCCCAAAGTTTTCAAGTTCTGCATAGCTCTCACGTCAGACCAATATTAGAATTTGGGCTTCCGGTGAACTATCCGTTAACTAAAGGGGAGAAGGATCGACTGGAGAAAGTTCAAAGGAGGGCTATAAAGTGCGTGAGGGTTATGTTTCGTATTCCCTATGACGGCAGATTGCGGGAACTCAAACTTTTCACACTGGAATATCGAAGAATGCGATATGATTTGCTGGTCACGCGGAGAATCTTGCTTGGATATTACGGAACGAAACTTCAACAATTCTTTTCGGTATCCACGGTCTCCAGAACTAGAGGTCATTCGCTGAATTTGCAGAAGCGCCGAACGGAACACCTGAAGCCATCGTTTACTCTGTCGACCAGAGTGGTTAATATTCGGAATGCACTCTCCGCTGATGCAATCGGGGCAGTCACCGAAGAGCAGTTTAAACGCATATTGGACGGTGAACTTCCCGCTATCCTGCGCGATTCGCCTACTCTTTCAGCACAGTAACTCCTCTTGAGGAATCTACGCTGAGATAGCAGAGACCCGAGAGGTGAAGCGGCTTTCACGGACTGTAGCCCTCCTGCCGTTTATTCAGAAGAAGAAGAAGAATCATGAGAAACCACTCATTATAACAAGCCACCTTTTTGTTAATAACTTGTTGCAGGCCATTACTAGTCCAGCAAAGATATTGAAGATCAAAGTTTAAAACCGTATGCAAACTGCAAACACTTCGATTGAATCACGGTGGGCAACCCATGAGCAAACGCTTTAACGAGGAAGGGACCAAGGAAGCGAACCTTACGTGATATCAGGACTGGCAAATCTTGTAGTGGATAGCGAGGAATAGATTCTGAGGCTGCGCGTGTTCCAGTTATATCCACATACAATTTTGACTCCCAAACAACCACAGAAGAGCGAAAACCGTGTGTAGACAAAGAGTGTATTATAATTAATGCGAGGTTACCAACAAGAAAATTTTGAATTACAAAATTATTGATTACTATTGATTAAATATTTGAACGGTCACCACAGATTCCCCTCCTAGAGCGTCGAACAAGAAAAAGACGCTCGAAAAGAAAACATTAGGTTATAAAATCGTCAAACTTTTGGGGAAAATGTACCTTGCGGCCTGAATTTGTTTGTTTGTCGGGTGGTTTGAGGCACGAACGGAATGGGGGTTTATCGGGGGTAAGGTTGGTTTCTGGTGAATCAGCCGAAGGGACGTGTTGGTCAGTAGTAGATGTCTGTGGAGCAACGTTTCGAGTATTTGCTTTCGCTTCCGATGTTGGTTCTACGTAAGCGACTTTCAGACGATCGATACTGACAGTTTCTCTTGAACCATTCCGGTCAATTACGAAATACTTAGGATGCCTGCTGAGCACCTTGTACGGACCAGTATACGGTGGTTGAAGTGGTCGACGTACATGATCGGCGCGCACAAACACAAAGTCGCAGGTAGACAAGTCTGCCGGGATATAGAACGGTTGGGCTTGTTGGCGAGTAGGGATAGCTCGTAATGATTTCATGAAGCTGCGAAGGCGACTGACATATTGTGGAGCGCTAAGATCATTTGGTGAATCGGAAGATGTCAGGAATTCGCCAGGAAGGTTAAGTGTACTCCCGTACACCATCTCAGCAGCTGAGCAACCCAGGTCTTCTTTAACGGTTGTACGGATACCAAGAAGCACCAAAGGCAATGACTCGGACCAACGTTCTGAATTCCCGTGACTCATGATTGCGGCTTTGAGTTGCCGGTGAAATCTTTCGACTAAGCCATTTGAAGAAGGATGATAGGCTGTAGTCTGTATGTGCTTTGTACCGAGTGTTTTATTCAATTCCCGAAAAAGCGTTGACTGGAATTGAGAGCCTCTGTCAGTGGTAATAGTGTTCGGTACACCAAAGTTGCTGATCCAATGTTGAACGAAAGCTTTCGCAACCGTTTCTGCACTGATATCCGGTATGGCTACAGCCAGTGGCCAACGGGTAAAACGGTCGACGCAGGTCAATATATAGGAGCAACCATTAGAGACCGCTAATGGACCAACGAGATCCAAGTGAACGTGCTGAAAGCGCTCCGTAACAGGTGGAAATACACCAGGGGAACTGATGGTATGACGTTGGACTTTGCTTTGTTGACATCGGAGGCAACTCTTAGTCCAAAGTTGAATGTCTTTATGCATATTAGACCAAAGATAACGAGAGCTAATCAGCTTCCGAGTAGCTTTTATTCCGGGATGTGATAAACCATGTAAATGCTCGAATACAGTACGTCTCAAATCTGATGGGACAATTGGACGGGCTTTACCGGTAGACATGTCACAAACCAGATAAGAATTGGAATTAGGTATCGGGATACGGCGGATTTTCCCCGATTGTGAAGTAACATACCGATTTATTACAGGGTCATTTTGCTGCGAACGTGCTAATTGCTCAAAGTCGATTCCAGGCAGGCCGATAGCACTTAACTGAATCCGAGAGAATGTATCTGCAACTGTGTTTGACGAGCCGGAAAGATATCGAATGTCACTCGTGAATTGCGAAATATAATCCAAGTGACGTATTTCTCGAGGCGAATATCGATCCGATGATGCGGAAAGAGCAAACGTTAAGGGCTTGTGATCGGTCCATACTGTGAAATCACGGCCTTCAAGCAAATGTCTGAAATGTCGTATCGCATAATAGATAGCCAGTAACTCACGGCCGAACGTACTGTATCGAGTTTGAGCTGGTTGAAGACGGCGAGAAAAGAAAGCGAGTGGCTTGGTGATATTGTCTTCTTCTTGTTGAAGGACCGCGCCGACTGCTTCTTGTGATGCGTCTGTAGCGAGAGACAATCGAGCATTTGGGTTCGTTGATAGATGAGTCAGTGATGTGACTTTGTTTAGTGCAGATTTGAGTTGTTCAAATGATTTGATGGCTTCGTCATTCATTTTAAATTGACGTTTCTTTCCACGTAACAAGTCAGTCAATGGTTGTGAAATCATAGCGCATTGTGGAATAAAACGTCTATAATAGTTGACTAAACCCAAGAAACGTCTGACTTGACGGATAGAGCTGGGACATGGATAATCTTGGATAGCTGATAGTTTTTGAGGTAACGGTTTTATACCGGAACTATCAATTCGGTGTCCAAGGATTTCGATGGAACTCACGCCAAACAGACATTTATCGGGATTAACCACAATGCCGTAGTGGGATAGACGTTGAAATACTTCACGAAGGTGTTCAAGATGTTCAGCGGGATTTGTACTTGCGACTAGGACATCATCAATGTACACGTAGACGAAAGATAGACCGGAGAAAACTTGGTCCATGAATCTCTGGAAGGTCTGTGCAGCATTGCGTAGACCGAATGGCATCCTGAGAAATTCGAACAGACCAAATGGAGTGGTGATGGCAGTTTTGGGAATATCTTCATCAGCTACAGGGATTTGATGATATGCCCGCACTAAATCCAACTTCGAGAACACAGATTTTCCGTGAAGAGATAGCGCAAAGTCGTGTATGTGCGGAATCGGATATCGGTCTGGGATTGTTACACGATTTAAAGCACGATAATCGCCACATGGACGCCAGGCGTCCGGTTTGTTCTTTTCGACCATGTGAAGAGGAGTGGCCCAAGGTGAATTCGATGGACGGATTATTCCGAGTTCCATCATATGCTCGAATTCTCGTTTGGCAGCTTCAAGTTTGTTAGGTGCCAGTCTGCGTGGTCTACTGAAAACCGGGGGTCCACGGGTCGAAATATGGTGTTTGATGTCATGCTTCACAGGGGTGTCGTGTGTACAGGGTTTGAAGATATCTGAAAATTCCCTGATGAGCGAAACGTAATTCGAAGCAGTATCTGGAATCAGGATTCGGATAGTTTTTATGGGAGAGTTGCACAAATGGCCGATGACGTTAATCTTTGTGACATTGTCTATGAGTTTTCGTGTACTCATGTTGACTGAAAGGTTAAAGTGTGAGAGAAAATCGGCTCCCAGGATAGGGGTTTTGACGTCGGCAACAGTGAAAATCTATCGAAAGTTACGTCGCAGACCGAGGTCGATGGCAAGTGATCGTTGACCGTATGTGCTTATTCGAGTACCGTTCGCCGCTTGTAGAGTCAAGGAAGAGTGGTTTTTGCGTTCTGAGTTTGTTGGTGGGATGACGCTCAGTTCGGCTCCCGTGTCGATCAGAAAACGCATCTTTGTTGAACCATCAGTGACGTAGAATAAGCGGCTGGTGGTATTGCCAGACAGAGCTGCCGCTCCTACTGTCTGGCTTCGCGGTTTCCCTGGTGTTTTGATTAGAAGCTGCATGGGGACGTGCAATGCCTGGCTTTCGCTCCAAAACGGCGATGATAGTAGCATAGCTCAGATGTTCGTGTTGGGCTGTGTGGTTTAGTGTTTGGAATGTGTTTCCCTCCACGGTGAGAACGGCTTCGACTTCTGTTTAAGTGTTGTATTTGTAAAGCCAATTCGCTTATCTGGGATTTCAAATCCGATATATCCTTGTTCAAATCTGCGTTGGAAGTACCAGGGGTGGGTGGGCTGACTGTGTAGACCGATGAGTTACGAGAGATGTCAAAGACTTCGTCTGCAACTTGAGCGAGCTTGTCTAGGTTACTTTCGTTTACCATGCTAACCAGAACTTTACGCAAATCGTCTGGCAAACTTTGGAACCAGATATGTCGTATAACTCGTTCGTCCACCTTCTGTGTGCCCTGTAACTGTACCAAATGGCGTAAGTGTTGCGAAGGTGTTCGATCTCCTAGCTCAGAGCTGGATAAGAGTTTTCGCAAGTTTTGCTCATCGGTGGACCAATTCGAGAAATAATTGCAGATTTGAGCTTATCGTACGGATCTGTGGTAGGTTGATCATAAATTAAATCGGCAACTTCTCTAGCGATGGAGGTTGGAAGCATTCCGACAACGCGGTTGTAGCGTGTGCGTTGCGTTCGAACACGGTATGACTCGAATAGAGCTTCGATTTGTGCAAACCATAGACGTGGTTCTGTCGCGTCGAAGACTGGTAATGTGAATTGATTGATAAAATCATCTTCCATCTTGTTTTCGTTATTTGCACTTACTGCGTTAATCGAGTTGAATGCGTGTTCGGGCTCACCAATTTGTAGTGGATAGCGAGGAATAGATTCTGAGGCTGCGTGTATTTTCCAGTTATATCCACATACAATTTTGACTCCCAGACAACCACAGAAGAGCCGAAACCAGTGTAGACAAAGAGTGATTATAATTAATCGGAGGTTACCAACGGAAATTGAATTACAAAATTATTGATTACTATGATTAAATATTTGAACGGTCACCACAACTCGTAACATAAAAGACGT
Source organism: Atriophallophorus winterbourni (assembly GCA_013407085.1). Lineage (NCBI taxonomy): Eukaryota > Metazoa > Platyhelminthes > Trematoda > Plagiorchiida > Microphallidae > Atriophallophorus > Atriophallophorus winterbourni. Next base: position 5,817 of record JACCGJ010001357.1, on the reverse strand, counting down.
ATTTGACACAAACTTGAATAATTGTCACTGATAGAAAATTAAAATGTATTTAGAAATTAATTGTGCCTTTAAAAGATAGATAAATGTCGGCCTCACGCGGACAAAGATTGAGATTTGAAATTGTTTTAACCTTGGAACATGGCCTACGATATTATTAGTTCATATCAATAAATTGCCGTAAAAATTATAGTGCAGATTTACATCACATTTGACTTCATCGTTTCAAAAACATATTTCTGAAGCGAACACATGCACACGAAAGTTATATTTGTTTAAAAAATTTCATAGCTGCAAGTGGGAAAAATTAAAGCATTTCTCTACACAAATCGGCGAGAACGCACCTATAGAGGAATGTGAGTTTACCATCACAATGTAATATTACCCAAATGTAGTTTTTCTCTCTTGCTTCTAAATATGCACAGTCGATCATCACCATTATTTTGTAAATCAAATCAGAGTAGCCACAATCATGAATATATTTTCAATGTCATTTTGTGGCGGAATTTCACGTTATTTAAAATATTAAATGTCAAAGTTGCAACGGGGTGAATGTAAATAAAGTCAATCAGGTACGAAAATATGTTGACAATATACAATTCACGATTGAGCACATGGCACTTTGATATTGAGTAATTAGTTCTGACGGTAGGATCGACTTTCAATGTATTCAGAGGATTAAGGATTTGGGTAAAGTCGTAACAGCGGACTTTAAATGGGCTGCGCAGTGTGCCACCGCTGCACAACGAGCTATAGAAGAACTCTTTAGGCCTAAATCCGTTCTGACATGTAGAACACCGGAAGTGTTTATCCCTTTATATACGGCGATTGTCAGGCCGCATTTAGAATATTGCGTGCAAGCCTGGAGCCCCTTCTTTCAAAAGGACATATTACTATTAGAAAGAGTCCAACGACTGGCTACCAAAATGGTTGAAGGTATGTTTGGGAAACCCTACGAAGAACGTCTAATTTCTTTAGGTCTCTTCTCCCTTCGGCGTCGGCGTCTACGGGGTGACCTCATAGAAACTTTCAAACTCCTGAAAGGCTTAGGCGACGAGGGCTGTCAAATCCTGTTCTCTCGAGCGATCAACCCCTCAACTAGAGGACATACATTGAAGCTCGCGAAAAACCACAGCCGTCTGAATCTTAGGCAACACTTTTCAGTGAAAGAGTGGTAAGCTTCTGGAACAAGCTGCCTGAGGAACTAATAGCTTGCACATCAATAGGTGCATTCAAAAGGGGTTTAGATGCCTTGTGGCTTGGGTTTTTCCCAGACTTTTTCCCGTGAATATGCCTGTTGTCTGTTGTCAGAATTGTCCATTTTTTGTTCATTTTGAAATTATATGGTCTTGACCACAATTTAAAAAAAATCCTGTTATATAATGCCTCGTTTTAAATGTCATGTTTTAAATGTACGCACCAATTTTCCATAGCTAACCTCTCACCGGCTTGGTGAAGAGAAACCCTTTCCGTTTTTCTCAGTCGCAGCTACAAATTCTGGGACCAAAGGAGGGCTTGGAAAACATCGGACGTACCTTCGCATACGACGAGGATACCAGAGAAAAATGAACCAACTTTGGCAGTGGTGGGAGCTCCTTTGAAGCTTTCCACAGACGGAAATTCTGGACGCCCGATTGGCTTATCCCTTGGCGGCGCGATCGTCGAGGATATCGAAATCACAATAAGAAAAAACGCTTTGGCAGTGGTGGTTGCTTCTCTGCAGCTTTCCACCGAAAGAAATTCTGGACGCTCGATTGGCTCGTTAGCCAAATACTGTCCTGTGCAAACTGAACTGAACTGGTTCAATCGTATTTGTTTCGGGTTATCTTGTAAGTAATGTAAGGGTTCTGAACGGGATTTATTTGAGGCTAACTAGAAATCGGTATGTTATCTCTTGTTAAACGGATCAGAATGTTTGGTGTGCGACAAAAACCTTATGATGCTTTAAAAAGCACTAGTGTTAAACGGATAATTCTCATCAAAAATAAGGGAAATTTATTATTTATGACATTCAAAAGATTTAGTACCGATTGTTCAAAATCTAATATTTCATCTTCAACTAAGACGGTTTTTTCTCAAGTTATCCTAAAGAATTCGACTTGATAGCCTGGGGTTTTTTGGAAATTACTTTTTCAATTGGGGTTTGATAGTCAGAAGTGTAACCAGTGGGAGAAATTATTGTTTAAAGCTGCATGGTGTGTCAGGCGTTACGCGATTTTCGTTAATTGAAGCCTCAGTTAAGTTCAGTTAAGTTGCACATGACACTTAGTAGCTAAGGAGCCAATCGTGCGTTCAGAATTTCTTTAGGTGGGAAGCTGCAGAGAACAAACCACCACAGCCGAAAAATTTTTCTTTTTGTCGACTGGATATATTCGACGATCGCGACGCCAAGAAATTATCCGGATTGTATTTAGTTCAGTTCAGTTCAGTTCAGTTCAGTTGCACAGGACAGTAAGTGGCGAACGAGCCAATCGATCGTCCAGAATTTCTTTCGGTGGAAAGCTGCACAGAAGCAACTACCACTGCCAAAGCGTTTATTCTTATTGTGATTTGGACATCCTCGACGATCGCGATGTCAAGGGATTATCCGGGTTGTATTTAGGAAGCACAACGTAATGAATGATGCTGGAGAGATAAGAATACATTTCTCCGCACCAGTACGGTGAGAGGTCAGCTAAAGAAGAGTTGTGTATTAAACAATCAGAACTTCAGCATTTACTTATTTACCAAACAACGATAAAAATGGTGAACAACCTAATCTTGCATAAAAATTAGGTGGAGAATTCAGGAAAAAGCTTATCCCAGATGCGGTCCAAACCCTGCTTAAAACTTGCGACAGAACTGCAGGATATAAGTTTTTCTGGAAGCCGGTTCCAGAAATTTACCACCCTGAGGCTGAAAAAGTTTTTCCTGTAGTCTAGTCTACATCGCTCCTTAGCAAGTTTGAGTGAATGGCCCCGGGTGCCCAGTCAGGACTTAAGGCAAAGAAGTCGGTCATGATAACGCCACTTAACCCCTTTAAGATCTTAAAGGTTTCAATTAAGTCACCTCTCAAACGACGGCGCGTAAGTGAGAAAAGTTCTAGGGACTTCAGGCGTGCAGTGAAAGGTTTCCCTCGCTGACCATCAATCATGCGAGTTGCGCGACGCTGTACGCTTTCGAGTTGAACGATATCCTTCTTGTAGTAAGACACCACGCCTGGACACAATATTCTAAATGCGGCCTAACTAATGCCTTGTAAAAGGGCAGGAATACATCGTGTCTTCTGCTGGATAACACGGATCTCAGCCGAAAGAGAACTTTGCGAGCACCTTGGGCTGCAGAGGCGCATTGGTCCTCCCATTTGAAGTCAGTCCTAACTAGAACTCCTAAATCCTCAACACGCTGTGTGGCGCTAACAGTGAGAGAATTGCCCGACACTTGAACTGAAATCTTATCAAACAGTGCTGACAAGAGTTGGCTCTTATAAAGGTTAAGTGGGAGGTCCCACTGGTGTGACCAGTTAAGACCCGTTCAAGGTCATGCATCAAGGCTTCTTCGTCCGTTGATCCGATGAATTTCACATCATCTGCAAAAATAAGGCATGGACACTTCAATGGGGAGGACAAGTCATCGATGAAAATCAGGAATAAAAGAGGACCAAGCACCGAACCTTGGGGTACACCACTGATCACGTCGGTTTCATTCGACAGCGTAGACCCTACCCAAACTCGGAATGTCCTACCTGTTAAAAAGGCCTTTATGCAAGCAAGTAGACTACCCCGAATGCCTTTTGCTGCTAGCTTAATCTCTAGAAGGCAGTGGTTTACGGAATCAAAAGCCTTGCTGAAGTCTAGGTAGAGGGCTTCGACAGGCTTCCCTTCATCCATCCTTTTAGTGGCAGTATTGAGAAAACTAAGAAGGTTTGTCAGGCAGGATCTAACCTTAAGAAATCCATGCTGAGTTACACTCAGTAGAGAATGCCGACAAAGATGCTGACAGATTTTGTCACGCAGCAGTTTTTCCATTACTTTCGAGACGATGCTAGTCAGGCTGACAGGTCTATAATTACCAACATTTGAGCTGCAACCACCCTTGTGTATTGGCACGATTATAGCTTCTCTCCACTCACTAGGAACCACTCCCATCTTCAAGCATGAATTGAAGAGCTTGCATAAGGGTTCTGTAAGCACTGGGGAAAGATTCTCTAGCGTAATCGAGTGGATACCGTCGAGTCCCTCAGCTTCGTTGACGCGAACATGGATAAGTGCTTCATACACCTCGGATTCCATGAAGGACAACTCATCTAGTGCAGGAGCACGAAGTGATAGATTAAACGAGCTAGACGGAGCAATCAATGAATTATCACGTCTCTGAACGCCACTGAAAAACCTAGAGAAGGCACTCGCCTTAGACAGGTCGGTATCGGCTAATTTTCCGTCCTCCAGATTTAAATCTCCAATGTTTTCCCTGGTTTTTCCTTTCGATTGATCGTAGCTATAAAATCTTTTGGGATTGGATTTAGCATCCATAGCTAAGGATAACTCAAACTCCTGTTTGAGCAAACGCTGTATTTTAACACAAGCGTTCCGAGCGGTTTTGTATCGGACCCAAGAACCAGAAGTAACAGGTAGCTTTTATTGCCGCCATAAACGATCTCGTTTACGGGTAGACCGACGAACTCGAGGAGTCCACCAGGGCGAACTATGATGCTTTTTCACGACTTGCAGCGAAGCGTGCTTGTCTTGTAACTCCTTAAGATACTTACAAATTCTATTCCAGTTTTCACTTACATTAAAATCGCTAGAGAACTGAAAGAAAGATTTTGAAGTCTGTAGAAAAAATCCCAGTCTACAAGCCTAAAATTTCGTCTTGGGCGAGCAGTAGGTTTGTGAAACCGCAGTACCGCTTCGAAGCTTATCATTACGTGATAATAATGATAATAATACATATTCGTGGACATCCAAAGCATGTAATACATGAGCAGTTTATCAAAATTGGAACAGCAAAAGAAAATATAACGGTGCAAACGACCGAATTGAGCGGGATTTTTAACCATTTTTTCCGTTCAATAATGCGAACGAATATACAGTAAGTAAGAAAAAATTCTAATGTTTAATACTCATAAGGTTTCATTTAAATTTTGTCAGGATTTACGGATTGCAAGGATGGGAAAACATGGAGAACAGAAGTAGAAGGTAATTATGGAAAAATTGGAGTGAATTGTAATAAATTGTCATAAAAAATTGACAAATAAATTATGTACGCATCAATTCATGTTTTTTTGCGTAAAGATTGGTTGAGAAGATGGAAAAGGGAATATAAATCCATCAACATAAGAAAATCTAAGAAATTCTGGGAGATGAGAGAGGGTGTGGTTAATAGCATGGGAGTAGGGTACGCTGTGTGCTCCAATACTCTCGAGGAATTGTCGACGAATCGAACCAAAATGTGTTCACCAGCCGGGTTTTCGTAATCTGCAGGAGAGTGAATCGCAAATGGAACAAATCTCGGGCGGATAGATTTCGAGCCAGTTTCACTGATGGTTCGGTATTCGAAGACACTGGAATATAATGAAAGATATTCTCTTCACCATCATGGTGAGAGGTCATCAAAGTAAAATAGTTCATCATTTAAAAAATAAGAATGTACATTAAAAACATAATGATTTTCAGGTTTTTTTTACTTTTTTATTTTTTTTGGTAGATTTTATTGTTTTGCAAGTTTGGATAAAAATGTGACATTTATAAGCCTCATATGAAATAAAAGACAGATATATACATAATGGTGTATAGAAAATGTCATGGAAGGCAATGTGACAAATAGACAAATGTGATGCAA
>JACCGJ010001355.1:21027-38718 GCA_013407085.1 Atriophallophorus winterbourni | reverse complement strand
TAAAACTGACAGGTGGTTAGGAAAGGAATGAACGGAGCAGTAAAGCAAGGAAGACAACATACCTGAAAAATGAAGCTAGTACGCGATGCGGTGTAGTGGATCAGTGCTTATCCGAGAGCAACAGCAATCGGACAGACAAAGCCTCAAGGTATGTTGTTGTGGAGATCATTTAAATGAGCGTCCAGACTCCGTTTAAAAACCTCTACGGAATGGCGGATACGACTTCCTGGGGTAGACTATTCCAGTGAGTACATATCCGGAGGAAAAAGAAATGCCTGCGACAGTTGAGGCGTGAGTGTTGATATGAAAGTTTGAGTGAATGGCCACGAAGATGTGAAGTTTCACGATTAAGGACGAGAATGTGTTTACAAGGGTGATCAGTGGATGATACGATTTGGTAGGTGAGAATGAGGTCACCACGGAGCCTCCTGTATTTCCCTGAAAAGAGATTGAGGGAGCGAAGACGTTCAGGATAAGGATACGAGGCCAGACCTCTGACAAGTTTTGTGGCGCGTCGCTGGGGAGCCTCAAGAAGTCTTTGGTCCTTCAGTAACCACTAGCACCAAACTTGAACGGCGTATTCGAAATGTGGACGGATGAATGTTTTGAGCAAAAGCAACAAACATTGAGGTTCAAACCTGCGAAAAACACGTTTGAGAAGACCAAGTATGGCGTTTGTTTTATTGGCTGCTCTCAGGCACGTCGCCGAGACTGACATGTTGGATTGCACGATAATGCCTAAGTCCCTTTCTGAGGAAGTCGTCTCAATTGGGTGTAATCCCAGGTAATAGCTTGGGCTAGAGTTTGTACGCGTTGAAAGGACGCGGCATTTCTCTGTATTGAACTGTAAGCAATTTTCGAGTGACCACACATAAAGCGAATTGAGGTCGTCCTGTAGTTGATCGATGTCGTGTTGACATGTGATGACTCTCCAGAGTTTCATGTCGTCGGCATACATGAGTGTGTGGGAATCAATGGCTTGAACGACATCATCAATGAAGGATAGGAATAGGGTTGGCCCGAGTACAGAGCCTTGAGGGACACCGCTGGAAATGCTGAAACTTGAAGAGAGGCATCCATCGACGCGGACGCATGCGCGGCGATTTGATAAATAACTCTCAATCCACTGAAGCAACTGACCTGCAATCCCTAGAGAACATAATTTGCGGAGCAAGATTCGATGGTTGACTCTGTCGAAAGCTTTCGAGAAATCTAAGTATACTAGGTGAATCTCATGACCTTTGTCGACTTCGGATGTCCAGTGGTCACGTGCGAGCATCATGTTTGTCACACATGATCTCCGGGGACGGAAACCGTGTTGCGAATCAGACAGAAGGTGTAGTCCTTCAATGAACTGGATCAGAGAGTCACTGATAATAGATTCCATAAGTTTCGATATAACAGAGAGTAATGTTATCGGTCGATAATTAGAAACAAGAGATCGAGAGCCGCTTTTATAGATGGGAGAGATAGATCCACACTTCCAGTCAAGTGGGACACAGCCGTTAGCAAAGAGGTGCGTGAAAAGATTAGCCAGGGGATAACAGAGAGAGGAGGCACATTCGCGTATGGTTCGGGGATGGAAACCGTCTGGTCCAGCGGAACTGGTGGGCCGTAAGTTTTTTAGTTTATGATATATAACTGTGGGTGTAAATTCGATGTCACATAAAGTGGAATGGGATGGGGATGAATTTACAGGAATCGTGATGTTGCCCGAAGAAGATTGAAAAATTGAGGCAAAATGAGCTTTCAGAGCTTCGGCCGCAGCTGCAGCATTTTGGGTCAAGCCTTGTGGAGTCTCAAGGATCGTAACTCCAGGTTTAACATACCTCAGGCGGTTCACATAACTAAATAACCGTTTGGGATTGATGGCAAAAGAGCTCGTTAGTCTGTACTGGTAAGCGAGTTTGTCATCGCGAACTAGCGAATTGACTTTGTTACGAAGCTTCCGATAGCGCTCCCAGTTCGCAGGAGTTGGCATACTGAGATAGGTAGCCCATTCAATATTTCTTTCCCGCATCCATTTTCGAGTGCGACTACGAATTGGAGTAAAACCTCGACTTTTGATAGAAACTTCTTTGGTAACGGTGCATAAGCTTTGCAGATGCTGTAAGCGGGTCGAAAAACGAAACCAGGCATCTTCCGCCGAATTTGATGAGTTAATAATCCAATCTTGTTCATCAATGATAGTGTTGAGAGAGGCGTAGTTTGTCCGTTTACAGGAATATATAGAGCGTGCATTTACCTTATCAGCCCAGTAAACTAGGTCAAAGTGGAGGAAGACATGATCACTGCGCCCAAGTGGGGGTTACCGTTAGATATATTCAATCATTAATTCGTGATTAGTCAAAATCAAGTCTGGCAGTGAGGGCGAATGCTGCGAGGAAAAACGTGTTGGGAGCGTGGAGTGGTTGAAAAGTGGATGAGTGTGTATTAAGTCCAGTAGTTCATTAGATAGAAGGTCGCTAGGATATGGGTCACAGAATAGGCGTGGTAAGTTGAAGTCACCCATAATGAGGACAGGAGTGTGGAAAACAGTTAATGTGTGGTTCAGATCTGTCAGCAATTGCATGTCGCGAGCCACTGAGCTATTATGTGGACGGTAGATGACAACAATCAATAACGTTGAATGAACGGATAGTTGCAGAACACAGGTAAGAGCGTCGGAAGATTGAAAACCATCTAATACTGAGCAGTGTAATGATGATCGGGCGTGAAGAGCTACACCTCCTCCTGCTGTAGGCCGATCTGACCGGAGGACAGTCATGTTAGTCAGCTCAATCTCACTGTCGAGGTGACAATCACTCAACCAAGTTTCTGTGACGGCAAGAATGTCATAGGGTCAAGCGGAAGTACGTAGTCTGAGTTCGTTAATTTTACTAAGAAGGCCTTGAGCATTTGTATAGCCACACACCAGGGACTTCCGCAGAATAAGTAAAGGCTGATTTACATCTGAGCCGGTCGGGAAACGACCAGCTGGTTCAGGTTTTTTAATACGTCAGTAGTTTCCAATCTACTACAAGATGTCAATAGTCAATAGTATATTGTGGTAAAAAAAAGCGACAAGCTTAAAAGAAAACCACAGGATGTTGTACACATGGATTCGAAAGTTCAGGGTTAAAATTAAGGTCCGAATGACGAAAAACGTTGATACTGTAAGGGATGGGGATGCGAGCACCACAAAACTTTGGTTGATACTTCCAGTTGAAAGCAGTTTGTGCGCTGAAAATCGGAAAAAGTGCAGTATCATAGAGTATAGAAAGTTATAGCTTTTCAAACGTTATGAAGCAAATGAAACAAGTGCATATCTAAACGGTCTTTAAAAATAGAAAGAGAAGGGGCAGACAGAGGACGACAGAGGTTCAAGTCCTTGTGAGCGGCATCTCTTTCAATCACCAACAAAGTCCAGAAGAACCTTAGTTGTAGAAATCCTGTAAAGTGTTGTACAGCTTCCCAGTTATTAGAAGCAATACATTAACCGCTAGTTGCTTGAACTGATTTTCAGATCTTGCTACAAATACCTCTTCGGAAGCGCATTCCAAAAGTTACTAATTCTTGTTGTCGTATGGAGAAAAATGGAGATTTTGAATACCTCGGAGACTATTTTTTATTAATGTTATATTGCATAGAACTAAGTGCGGGGAATAGCAAAAATTCACTATAGAATTTTCCCCTTGATTAAGCCATAATCAGCGCGCAACTGATGTGGGCCACAGTTTATTGAAGGTCACGTTAATGATTTAGTTGCTCATAATATAGGGTGAGTAAAAGCGAATCGCGCGTTCAGAATAATTTCAAACGCATGAAACACAGCACTCAAAACTACTATACTAGATGTTTAAGTATTTTGGTAGCACACCAGTGTTTCAAACAAGTAAATACTCACTTATTCCGGAAAAAATGGTAATATATATATTTTATAAAATATTTTTGAATATCTCATATAAAGATGAATTTTGAAAATTGGATCTCGAAATTGGCACCCAATTTACTTCAAAAACTTAATACGTTTGTGAGATAAAATCATGCCCAGATAATTTCAGCGGCTAATCAGACAGTTGCTGGAGTATAGTCAGCATTATTGCAACATGTTTCCTTCACTAAATAACCATAACTCCCTGTTTTTATGCGAGCACAACGGAATCAGTTATATTGTCTTACTTAAAGAACTTAAGTATCTCAATGCTTCTGTAGGGACTCGTACAGTCTTGTGTTTTGTTTATTCTAATTTTATAATTTCTTATCCTAGACATTAAAGTTTCATTTGGATTACCGATAGCGCCACATTGATCTATCGATTTCTTTGTATCGTTATTACTCACATTTTATTGATATTCTGTAAGTTAATTCAAACAACAATAATCATATGGCAAATTCCATTTTGTACACAGTGAACACACTCATTAATAAAAATATACTCTTTGAATACGTGCGGTCTTCGTTCTTCTGTGGTTGTCTCGGAGGCAAAATTGTTTGTGGATATAACTGGAACCCACGCACTCACGATCAATTTCTTACTATTCACTATAAAACGGTTAGCCTTAACACGCATTTAATTCGATTGAACCTATAAAATGCGCGATATGAATCATAATACAAATAACGAGGACAGGAAGTAAGATGATTTTATCAATCAATTAAAATTACTAGCCTTCGACAAGACAGATCCACGTCTATGGTTTGCACAAATCGAAGCTCACTTCTAGTCATATCGTGCTCGATTGCAACGCACACGCTACAACTGCGTTGTTGGAATGCTTCCAATCTCCATTTGCAGATAAGTTGCTGATTTAATTTATGACCAACCTGCCACAGATCATTACGTTATGCTAAAATCCGCAAATATCTCTCGAATTAATTTCACCGATTAACAAAACTCCTATATTGCGATGAGCTAGTTAATCAAACACCTTCACAACATTTACGCCATTTGTTAAATTTACAGGGGACACAGAAGTTTGTCGAACGAGTACTGCGAAGGATCTGTTTCCGAATTTTTGTCGAATGATTTGCGCAAAGTTCTGTTAATCTTGGAAAATGACAGTAATCTAGACAATCTTGCTCAAGTTGCAGATGAAGTCTATGACATCTCTCGTGAAACACCAATACGCACGGTCAGCCAAATCTTTGCACACCTTGTATTTCTAGCTCAAATTTGATCAAGGATATATCTGAGTTAAAACCACAATTCAAACAGTAAATCACACATCCAACCAAGAACATCAGATGCACCCCATGAAGCATTCCGCTCTGTCTTACAGCAAAATACTGACGGTGTTGTTAAACCGCTTGTATTCTTTTCCCGTCGTCTCTGACCCACCTAGACATGTAACAGTATATTTGGTCGTGAATTGCTAGCTATATATTATGCTGTATGCCATCTTCAACATTTGCTTGAAGAGAGCAATTTCACTTTTGGGACCGACTACAAACCTCTGACATTCGACCTGTCTGTTACATCTGATAGATATTCACCACCTGAGATACATCAAATTGACTACATTTCGCAATTTACGTGTGATATACGCTATCTGTATGCTTCGTTGAACACAATATGCAAATGCAATTTCTCGCCCGCAACTTAGCGCAATCAGTCGATCTAATTTCGTTCATAAGCATTTAGCAGATGCTCAGCAATATCACTTTACCTCATCACTTTGAGTTCAATTACGACGATTACGTGCCACCCACACTCGCCAATACACTCGTAACGTTAACGTGGTGTGTGATTTATATTCATGTTCTTTTGATTTTATTCGAACTGATCACACACGCAAACCCCTGTAAACCGGACCAGTCGCTGTGCCAAATTCTTCGTCATTCAGCGAAATGGTGCTTAAGATACGGTTATTGTTGATCGATTAAATGTAGATTTTATCGAACCGATGTGCGACGGAACAACATTCTCAAACCTTCACACTCGAAATGGTACCATTGTTGCTGACAGTTTTCCTTTAATCCCGTCCACTTATATTGATCTCAGTGTGCCTCAGTCAACATAATAAACCAAGCCATCTGAACTCCCTCTTTAATTTCCGACTCACCCTCCTTTATTCCAAAAACCGTATCACGTCGTAGAGTTAGGTGGCCTGTTTATCTAGCAGACTAAGTTGATTTACTTTTTACCGTTTCGAGTGTTTCACTCTTTTCTAACCCTCTAGAGGGGAGTATTATTGTGTTTTCATCATTGTATATTTTATTTTATTAATCATACATATTTCGTCATTGTTTTGTTATAATGCATACACGTAAACATATAAGCAACATCAATATATTATTCACACCAATCTCGTGTTCTGCTTTCGGAAAAGTCTATCGTGTGTGATTGTTTTGGATTTGTATGCAGTGTTCCGTTATATTGAGGTGAATATATCGAAGAAGTTGTACGCTGTTAGTAGTGAAATCTCCGCTGGATCAATCGCTATAAACTAAATAAATGATAAGCATACTCTGATATAACGTATTGAAGCAGCAGCGAGATGATATGCATAGGGCTAAATAATGTTATGAACTGTTGAAATCTCAAAAAAATATATTAACCCGTGATACATGAAACTTAACTGCCCCCGAAAGTACCTTCTAAACCAGGGCCAAATCTAAATCAAGCATGTAAAAAATTGCCATGAATGAAGAGTAATCTAGAGAAATTGGTTCGTTTAATCAAAAAAGTTCAAGAACGAACTCTTGTGCTTTGATGCATTATTGGTTCAATTAGATTATATATATTTGAACCTTGATTTCGGGTTTGTCGCTCAACATTTCCTACGAATAAATTCTTATGTTTTTGCAAGTTAATTAAAATTAGAAACATTCAGACACTAGTGTACCATCACAATCATACAAGGAATGAGAAAGATTGTTTTATTTTATTTGTAGACATCTTCCAGAATATATTGCCCGAACTGTGTAACCAGATCACAGTGAAAATAAAGGTGTGCATTTTTACACGCACCCCTCGAAACCAAATATATCTTGAAAGGAAACAAATACTAAACCAAATATTGTTTTCGGCGGCGCATAAGAACGCTTGTTTATACATAGCATAGAATCGAATTAAACTATTTCTAAACCGTCATGTGTTGCAGTATCGCAGGTGCCTTAATCATCTCTCGAAATTGTTTATCTAATAAAATGAGCATTTTCACAGAATGCCAGCGGATTATTTAAATTCAAATCATTTTGACCCATATACAAAAAGAATTTGTTCCAGTTAAAAATATCAATCTAAGCCATTTTGTTTTCTTTCTATTATTGCGAAATCTATATTTTCTAAATCGCTTGCTATTAGCTCACATTTATTTTATAATTTCACATATATTTTCATACTAAAGGAAAATCTCGTTGCTGCAAAATTTCGTTCCAAATCGAGGTAGAGGATGTTCTGTTAATTTTCATTTTAGAATAATTAATTACTCAATCAAACACCCATTTCTAACAGTTATCGGAGAGTATAGTTGATTAAGATTGCTTATCATTTATTGGTTTGTTTGTCGCATGCAATACCTATTTTGCATGACTGAATCGTCTGGCTGGCTGGATTGTCGAAATACTTCATAGTTGTATTAGATGAGTGAGCTCGGTTCTGGCTTTCCATCAGAATGTTCGTTTGCGATGTTTGCAGAGGTAGTGAAATTTGGAATGGAAGGCGTTTTCTCGTTGTAGAACGCAGAAATACAACGTTACCATCATAACGCGGTGAATATATCTCTTCGCAAGTTCTGTCCCGGCTGCACATTTGTTAATTTTTGTACAATCAATGATTCGTTTAAACTTTTTATTGAACCTCTTAGGTTATGCTTTGTATACCCTAAAGTTATCAGGTCTCTCTAATAGCGAAACAAGCTCGGTCACCGAATAAGATTTTAAAAATGCCAAGGCATGTTTTTCCAAAACGAATATTTTATTAATTCGCCGTGTATGGACGAGATAAGAGAGGTTCCAATTTCAAGCATTTCGCTGAAGATTTTCTAATTATGTTTATGTGCATACTATAAGTGCTCACAAGAAATGAGTTCTTTTTGTGCTGCTTCACACCCGGACGAAATATAAGCAGATAAGACAAATTTTCTGTTGGTCCTGTCGATTCAGAAGTTGTCTTCAGTGGATAATTCTATGAGCTGGCTTGATTTTCTTTGCACAGCGCAGATTTCACAGGAGCTGTAGAAATTCGCTTTATTTTAGGTACTTTTGCATGGTATAAACGGGGCTGGCTTACGATAAATATGGATTAATCGTAAGTAAATCTTGTTAATCCCACTGAAGTGTTGTATATAAAACAAACAACTTAAACAAATCTTGGAGTAGCATTGACCGTAAACTACTCTGATACCTTAATAAAAAATTATTGAAATCTAGTGTGCATATTTTTTAACAGGCTTGGCTGTTCAACTATTAATGCTCCTGATTACACCGGAAAAGTAGCATGAACATTAACTTGAGAAAAGTTGAGTGGATATTAAGGTATTTCAAATGGTAATAATACGATAATAATATGCCAATATTAAGCACGTTTAAGTAATTATTAAATATCGAAACCTGTCGCTTAAGGCGACATAACATATCGCGGCACCGAATCGAAATGGCATATATGAGCGAGACCATAGCACGAAAATTAACGTCCATAACCGCTATACGCGAGTCAGAGAAATTTTTAAATACAAGAGCTAGGCGGAGATGTTTTCAAGTAATTCACATATAAAACTAATTTTGGTTGATCGAAATCCGTCCTTGCAAAAACATTAAAGAACCACCACTTTTAATTGAAATAACTGTAACGAACCGTTATTTCTCTTGCACCTTTTGTATTTTGCGCCAATATTATCGCACAACACGTATAAAAGGATTTCAAAGTCTTCCTTCGTTACTATTGTGAATGAAAATGTTAATGTTGGTTATTCTATTTTAATATTATAATCATTGTCAATCATTTTGTTTTGTCGAACTCTACGCCGCGCTCGTGGGAGTTCGTTCCCCTTTTACCGCCACTAGCTACCACTAGGGCGGCCATCATCTTCCTGCCAACGGGCTAAGCAACCACACCAGAAACTGTGTGCAATCATTCGGCGACCTAGCTGCGCGTCAACCACAGGACTTGTCAACAACAATCCACCAACCGGCTGTGCAACTCAATCTTTCCATATAAATTTTACCGTAAAACGTTCCGTACAACTTTGTATTCCGTCTTCCGGAGTTCTCATTTTCTGTATGTGCTATCGTTGAGCTTGTCGGAAAGTGAAGCTTTACCGCAATCGCTACATAACGTCAAAGGGAACGTCTCTTATTCGCCCTTGTTTTAAAAAAATTTTCAACAGGAGTACGGGTCTTTAAGAGATCATATTAAAAAATAGCATATGGTTTTTGTGTTTGACTAAACTTTAGGATTGCAGGTTGGGAGTGACACAGTTTGTACATGGAAACTTCAATTAGAAGTCAATTGAATATTTTCACTCTTTTACTTGTAGATTTACTGTATGTTTTCAAAGATGATCGACTCCAAGTTATCATGACACCGAGTGTTTACGATTTAAAAATAGTGCAATACTAAACGCGTCTTCACTGAGCTGTTGTGCAATATCCCACTAAATAACTAAATTCCATGCATTTTCCGATAACAAGAAAATAACAATTTATTGGTTCCAACTTAGTGCAAACCCAAACCGACTTCTTCCACACATACTTTGAAAAACAAATTAATTTAACATATATTTTCGGTCGAAATTTTCTCTGCCTATGCCACAATTGGAATTGATTTTGCTCCTCGTTTGAAGCACATAGACGCAAACGGTAAGGTAATGATCTGCATATATCCGATGGTATTGTACAGTTATTTGCTTTTTCACTAAAAATCTGGAAGAACTTTTACAACTTAAAAATTTCTTCAGAAATTGCTCACATGATATTTTGAACTTTATCTATGATTTCACAATGAGTCTGAACGATTATGCCATCATTCAGTTCAACTATTCTGACCAAACGGTAAAAGCAATTAACGCCTGAGAAACATTCAAAATGCTTGACTTAATAACATGCATTACCGTAACAGAAACAAGAATGATTTGCAAACAAGGATGCATAAAAATAAACGAGTTAGGGTCCTTGCTATTAACGGAGCTCCCAACCACACTTCATCGAGGCTTTAAATTCATCCTCCGGAATTAAAAATTAATTCTCGGATTCGACCTGAAAAGTCGAACTGACAAAGAGTTGAAGATGCAAAGTCTCACTTGGAGATAACGGCGATATAGCAGACATAGTCACAAGCTACAGAGGGTTTCCAGCTATGAAAAGTTGAACTACTGGTTACATATATTGCGCCTAATTTTAATCCTGAATTATTCTACAAAATAATTGTTATGGAGGAACAAATAGTTATGGCCTCTAACGAACAGCATCAGCAACAAAATTTCGATTAAAATATCTTCTCAATATATTCGCCATTCGATATTCATAGTAAATAGCGATCAATGTACCGATATATTAAAACTTAGCCACTGTTATACCAGCATTATATCTACATCTCTATCAAGTATTACCAGAAAAATACGTCAACAATTCGTAATTTGCTCAACGAATATTTTGAGAAATTGACTTGCGCATCTGAGATTTGTAGTGGATAAATGCAAAAATATAACGGGAAAATGTTATAGTAAAAATATACAAGGAACGAGCTCACGATAAGTGAAAATTCAAAGTCCAATGCAAATATACACACACACAAATATTCCAGCTCCAAACTCCGGTGTATCGCGTTGATCAGCAATTAGAATTGGCAAAGCTGAAAAATGTGGCGGAAGTCAATTTTGCTGTTAACCGTCGTGATTCGCAAACACGCAAGAACGCAGCACCACGAAAATCAATCAGAAAAGGAACGCGCGCGGAAAAAGTATATTCTGGAATAATGGTTGATTAAAACAAACATTGATGTAAATGGAAGTACAATTAAAAAGAAAGTGAAATTACAAGTTGCTACAGAACTCCCCCTTAGAGCGGATGAACGCTCGATATACCGTTTAGGGCATGTATACAACCAGTCTTTCGGAGAACCTCACTCTACGACCGGTACGTGTTTTACGTGGTGAAACGGTTGAGGGCCTATTTGTGAGATCGCTAAAGTTTGTCACAGGTTGTGTGGGTGGGGTCGAAATGGTAGCTTCTTGCGATGACTTTCGTTCAACGTAAGCGGGGTTGAAGCGATCGATGCTAAACGTGTCTTTAATACCGTTGCGTAGCTGAAAGTGTTGCTTTGGTCTTGAGCGGTAGGATGCTGGTTCAGCTTCGCCGGTAGTGCGATTGTCAAGTACCTTTTGCCAGTCTGTCTCAGTGTGGAGCCAAATTCGCGTTTTTCTGCTTTCAGCTTTTTAGGCGGCAGCCTGCGAGCTTTAGCAACATTTCGAGGCCCTTTAGTGACGATGTGATGATGAACATCGTGGGTGGGTCGCTCCGTGTATGGTGCTGGGCGTGTTAGGGTCGGGAAATCGCGCAAGACATCGCTGTAAGCGGCATTGTTTGGGACGAAAATTCGAAGACCAGGCGAGGTGATGGAACATAGTTTACTGGACACGTTGAGTGACGTGGTATTTTCGTGTAGCCGTCGGTGTTGGAGATCGACTACGAGACCGTATTTCGTCAGGAAATCGATACCGATGATAGGCTTCTGCACATCGGCTATCAGGAAGACGAAGAGGAATTCACGTCTGAGTCCGAGATCGAGTTTAAGAGTTCTGTAGCAAAAAATGGAATACGGGCTCACCAATTATGTAGTGCTCGGGCTCACCAATTATGTAGTGGATAAATGCAAAAATATAACAGGAAAATGTTATAGTAAAAATAGACAAGGAATGAACTCACGATAAGTGAAAATTCAATGTCCAATACAAATATCCACACACAAAAATATTCCAGCTCCAAACTCCGGTGTATCGCGTTGATCAGCAATTAGAATTGGCAAAGCTGAAAAATGTGGCGAAAGTCAATTTTGCTGTTAACCGTCGTGATTCGCAAACATGCAAGAACGCAGCACCACGAAAATCAAGCAGAAGAGGAACGCGCGCGGAAAAAGTATATTCTGGAATAATGGTTGATTAAAACAAACATTGATGTAAATGGAAGTACAATTAAAAAGAAAGTGAAATTGCAAGTTGCTACAGGTTATAAAGTCGTATTTTCATGCCTTTCCATCGCATATACATATACCACGACCGGTTTCGTGATGTTTGCATACATCTGGTAGGGACAGGTAGATGATGATTGGCAAGACTTGAAACATTGTAAAAATGCCTAAAAAGTTGAGCTTGTAAGACACAATTAGATGAGTCATTTGCGATTAAACAGGTGGGTCGTACCAGCTATATGCAACAGTGGTTGACAAACACAACTTGTATATCTAAGTTTAGTTATAAAATATTATCTACAATAGTCCATAATTTTCAAAATGGTTGTATCTATTGGCAAGCTGAGCATTTTACGAATAATTGGCCCAAACTGTAAAATTTTTATTTAATCTTACCGTTTTATTTTACCGCTGAATTCCCCATGTGAAACCACCTATGAAGAATGCATGGTTTTGAAACGAAGGTAAAAGTTAGAAAAATATAAATTTGATTCCTATTCGATCACCAATGTTAGCCCAAAATAGATCATATTGAGAAATTGAAATAGTGTAAACAAAGTTATTCTTGTATGCCACTGTTTAATAGGTTTCTTACAACCCCAAAATTCCAAATATAGAATCACGAAGTGATTGTTGGTTAAGCACTCAAGGCGATTATAAACGACCAATATATTTTCGTGCTCATATCCCCATTTTTACACACCATGACCGGTTTCTCGAGGTTTGCTATCATCAGGTGGAGACAGTAAGATGAGGTTAGGTGAGCATCGAAACAGTGGTATAGTGATAATCAAAGGTTTACTTGTATGCCAGTATTACAAAACAACGATGTTGAAATACAGAATCACTAAGTGATTGTTGGTCAAGCATTCAAGGCGCTGATAAACCAACAATATATTTTAGTGCCCACATTCACATTCCACGACCGGTTAGTACCGGCTCGCCTTCAACTGGTTGAGAGAGTAATATCAGGTTTAATGAAACTATAAAAAGTGTCATAGTGGTAAGCAATCGTATACTCGTATGCCACTGTTAAATATGATTCATACAAAGAACCACGATTTTCAAATACATAATCACAAAGTGATTCATCGTCAAGCACTCAAGGTGCTTATAAACGACCAATATACTTTTATTTACAACTCTACCACAGTTTCAAGGCTCACTGAATCTGATCTCACTGTATCCAACTGATGATAACAAACCGCCAGAAACCGTTTGTGGTTTGAAAGGAATGGGGATGTGAGCACCAACAAATATTGGAGATAGTGTAATATTGTACGAATCATTAGCTCGTCAATTTCGGTCAAACTCTACCTAAATGACAAAGCGGAGAAATGAGTCAACGAAATCAATCGATGAACGATCTTTTCGATGAACTCAGTTTCTTCTATTAAATGGAATTTCAGATTCCATATTATTTGCTGATAAGTGAAGCAATTGTTTGAACTTTTCTAATCCGATATTTTCGCCAAAGTTAAGGTAATCCAAAAATAGGAATTATTGCGAACAACTCCGCTTGTTGTAGAAAATGGCTTTTTAACAAACTAAAAAACCGTATTATATAAACGATAAAGTGAACACGGATCATAACGCCAGTTATAGATTATTAGTCGCAATCTTGGTGTTTGACAAACGTTTTGAAAGTCTATTATTGAGACTAGATAAACGTTATTGTAACACGGGACGATGAGTGAGCTCTGTTGCATGGGCCGTCCAGAATGACTTTGGAAGTATTTTGAACCAGCAGCGATGGAACGCGCTCTTCGAATCTTTTGTTAATGCTCCCAGTGTCAAGACTTTCGGTCGGAAGTTAGACAAGTTTTTTGCACTTATGTATTAAGCCATTGCGAGTCTTTAACGTCACAATATGTAATATTACTTGGGATTATTGCTAACACAATTAATATTAAACATTTTATGTTAATATAGAAAATACATGCATTTATCACCATAAATTCTTGAATCAATATTGCAAATATGAAGTTCACTATAATGCGGAAAATCTATGAAGACATCAATTGTGGGATAAAGCGTGGTCACATGTGACGACAGTTCAGTTCATTCCGGAGTAAAGCAAGGGTGCATGCTATAATCATTCGTGTTTTTGATTAAAATCCATTATATGGGTATAACTATCTATCAAAGATGCATCCAATGTACAACTGAACGCAAGCCGAACGACCTCTACATTGCAGACAATTTTGCTCTCTTTTCATACAATGAGATGAAGCAAATATATGTGCACTTAGGGACTGGCAGGATCTGATCTCGAGAGAGCTCGGGAGCCAAAGCAACTTTGTCGGCAACGAAAGAGTAGCTGCTAGAGATTATGATCTATATACCCAGTGGAGCGTTTGGAAAGCTGAAGTTAGACAGAAATATTCACGACCTGAGAATAACCATCAATCTGAAAGCACACGACACTTAAAAATCGGGAATGGAGAGGTCGATAGCGACTATCGTCTCACAGCTCCGGCATTTTCCAATATATTTCTTGGGAGATTATTGGAGATCAGCTAGATTTTGTCCCCCGGGAATCGATAGTTATGGCGAATAATTGATCAAAAACATGCTCGTTCATTGACAGGCATCTAATCATACAATTCATACAAGGTCAACCGAAAACAAGCTCGAGAAACACTTGATGCCACAGTGCTGGTAAAGCCATGAATAATATGAGAATGATGTGAAAACAACTGATAAGTTTTGATAAAGTGTAAAACAGGAGTACGTGTTGGCCTATGTCCCCCAAGAAGCTAAGGCTAGAGTGAGTGAATAAATGATCTGGAATTACTAGCCGAAAAAAGAAAGGAGCAATAAGCGCTAAACGCTACATCTATTGCAAACTAGAAATGTACAATCACAGTTGCGTGATCCCAAGGTGGCTAACAACCATTCTCTGCCTTAAATACCTTGAATTTCCACATAAGAGTGCACGCTGTTTTATAATGTCAAAAACTACTCAATATTCATAAATAAATCAATACCTAAAATAACCTATCTGTAAATTAACAACAATACACATTTTCAGGATTACGGGTGGACACTGAATCACAATCGATTTCCGATCATATTGTTCCGAAAGAGCGGAGCCCAAACAACAAATCAATTTTTGGCATTCAATCCAAAAGTACAAGACAAAACAAGTCGAATGGTTTAGATCACAGCTGAAAAACGACGGGCGTTCATTAGCTTTAAGAGAGGGCAAAAGAATTTAAATACTGTTCGATATTTGCAACTGATATATCAGGCGCTGTTTTAAAATAAACTGATGGAAAGCAAAATATTTTATTTGATAACATTGAATTTTATATAGAAGCATGCGCATGGTTGATGCGTTCAATGGCATGCGCTAGATCATACGAACATACACATTCGAGATGTAAATTTGTAAGACACTTTTGGAAAAGGCTGGTATGACCAAACTGTTGAACAACCAAAAAATATGCACAGACAATCAGATAAATAAATAAAAATTTAGAAAGGTATTCCATCAAACATGTAGATCGGACGTTTATAGCACCAGCCCCACTGAGTATTCAATAGGGTAATCTGAGTGGAATCTACCGAAAGTGAATATAATGCTTGACTCCGTTCCTGCAATGTCGCAGGTCGATAGATTAGCGAACTCGCGGTCTTTCTCACCATGATCAAGATCGATTTTCTATGACAATTCTTTTCGTTCATTCACATTTACGTGGGAACTTGTGTTCAACTTCACAAAGTAGAAAAAGTTCGGGAATCTAATAAACTTGCATGGCAAGAAGTTATGTTGACGATGTCATCTAACATGATGACAAAACGACTCACTACTAAAGGGTGAGCTCACAGAACACAGAATACCCAACAAGATGCTAACCCGCTTCAAAATCAAAGACCCCAACTCATGTCAGAGTCGATTGTTGAAACCTGTTTACCGCATCGAATTAAAGTCATTCTGTGCTAATTTTGTCCGTCAAAGTGAGCCATATTCATAGTACGAGTTAGACGAAAATAATGAAATACATTGAATTCAATCATGCGTGCAGCAATCCCCCAATCCAGATAGGAAATAGAATGATCCCGCAGTGTGACTGATTATCAAATTGCGGTGAGAAGAGTTAGAGGAAGCGTCATGTTAGCAACATGTAATCGGAGCACCTTCAACGAAGTCTTAATTGATGCACATGCGCAATAAGCATTCTGTTAGCCTGACCTTGAGAAAAATCTTAGAGAATTGACCCAATATTCCATGGAGAATAGGCGCGCATCCGACGGTAGACACGCGAACATCAGAGTATGTATTGATGGTGGTTAAATAGATGGGTAATTTTGAAGCTCAAATATATTCCGATGGAAGAGATATGAGGAATCACCTAGACCACTTTCGTTCATTAACTATTGGCGAGAATTCCATACGACCCGAAAATACGCAAGCCAACAACGATTGAACCGAGAATAAGAGATGAAATCGGTAATCCAAAGTGTGAAATAACGAAATCAAGGGACTGTGAAAATCAAAATCTTATTTGGGGTAGCACATTGCATACACGAAGAAATAAATTGCAGATCACAGCACATAAAACAATAAAAAACGTGTTCATAAGTTGAAAAAATGAGGAAAATAGAAGGTATCGTGATTGATCAATTTTGGAAAAAGGCTAGTGCAAAATTGCGTCTTGTTTTGAGAGAGAAAAAAACTCAAATCAACCGAGTCAAGGAGAGGTTGGCAACAAAACAAAACCAAATGGCTTGTCCTCGAGGAAGAGACTTCGAAACATTGCAGGAAGATTGATAAACGGTGTGTTTCTATTTGGCGAGAACCGCAGCAGAGATGTGGGAGTGAAAATGCCGTGCGTATGATGATTGAGTGCAGGGGGTTCAATTCCAAACACGTAGATGTCGATCCCAAGACCCGGTACAAACAGCCTTTCCATCTTTGGTCACACCGAGGCAAGTAACGCGATTGTCGTGTCCAGTGAGACTTCCTGTAGATCAAACGAACACAGTGTAAGTGCCATCAGTTCAAAGTGCTCATACGATCGAAAAGCTAACCGGGTAAACATAAGATGGCATGATAAGCACACACGCACATCTCACATCGAAAAACAGCATTTTGGAACTGAGCATTTTCAGATCAATAGCAAACAACGGCACATCATTCCGATGAGAGAAATGATCAAAAATATCGATCACATTTTTTGCGATTTGTGTGATTGGCCTTGCGAATGAATGTGGTTAAATATTATCAAAAATTTACCAATCGTTAAATAGTCAAAAATCTATCCGCACCGTAAAATGTGAGTGTGGACATGAGGGACGGAATGATCGTGTAGGCGAAATTTGATCATTTCAAGAAAGCAATTTTCCATTAAGCAGCAGCAGCAGCAGGATCAACGGTTTCAACAAACTTCCGAGATCAGTGGAGAGAGAGAAACAACAAAATCAGCAGAAGTAAACTGGACCAACCGATTGGAAGTGAAACGTTACCCATAACCGAGGTTCCAAAGGTTGTCACAGCCGGGGGTGGTAGTAGGAATGAGCCACCTACTATCTATAAAATGCTCCCACGTGGCGTGCGTCTCAAATAGCCTCTGACA
>JACCGJ010001355.1:0-20027 GCA_013407085.1 Atriophallophorus winterbourni | reverse complement strand
AGTCCCGTATGTAGATAACTGGCGCACAGCGCGTTTGTCTGCCAACTCCCTGCTGCCTTATAGGTTGCACTTGGCTGTGCAAAGGCTAGAGATGTGTACTCGAACAAACACCGAGTGGTGCTGGGGACATCACTTGTACACTACCCCCAAGAAACTTCAGGATGATGTCTCAATGGGTCTGCGTACCGTCTACGGAGTTCGCAGGTGGGAACGAGACTGGATCACGATCTGCAACGACGTGCGTGGGCTGGTGCGATCCGAGACATCAATGAAGACGGCTAATCCACCCGTGGAGCCAGCCGCACAAAAGTAAAAAGTAAAGTAAGTATAACCGATTGCACTCGAATTTCTTTTCATTAAAATCTGGACCAACCTTGTCCACGCAAACGAAATGCTGTGCTTGAATACAATCATGTATGAAGGCTGAGAGTGCATCGAATGGATAAGGAGACACGTCACGGTAGAGAAGCGAACGTTATTCAGACAATGATTACGTAAAGTTCATCATATCTTGGTATATGAGAAACGATTACAAGTATGATACGACAGTTTACAAACACAACCAATCAGCGATAATATTTCATGTGATGCTGTAAGATATTGAGATCGGAGAGCAGCATAGAAAACGTGGAGTGATAATGTAAACCTAAAATCTCGATGAGTGAAGACCACTATGGGGTCATCCCAACGAACCAGCATGCTCGAATACAAAAAACTCAAATTGAAGAGTGAAATTCTCCATTGAACTATGAGTGCGGGGGATGTAAGCAAGACAAAAAATTTGATGGGAAATTTTATACGGGCACAATCACCGGTCATCAAAAATATTCGGAAAATGTATGCTCTATTGGCGACTGAACGCAATCGGATAGAACGGGCTACACACCTCGGTCAGGCGTGCGATTTTTAGATGCAGATCTAACGAGGAACCTTTCTAGCATATCACGATCCTATGTGAAAGTACAGTAGCGCAGAAGCACTGCACTGGATGGTTAAGAGACCAGCAACGGAGAACACATTGAAGTCATTTTGCCATTACCCATTTGATATATATCTGCCTAGGTTATGGTAACATTAAAATATATCAACCCATGTGGAACGTATGATGACGAAACTGTCGCTTTCACGGTAGTGATTTTCGCAACCATGAAAACATACAATGCATCAACTCCATCAACAATGGCATCGAATTCAACGTCAAAATCACGACCACTGGGGAAAGAGAATCTAATGCATAAAAACGGCAAGCTCAGCGATTAGTTTATATCATTCGGGTTGTCCACTGATGGAAAATTGTGTAGAAATCGCAGCAACATGACCACAACATATTTCAATAGGCGAGACTTCAATAAAATGCAAACTCTTGTTTCGGAATCAACCGAAAGGCTTATACCGGAATTAGAGTTGACTGGATCACGAAGCATCCGGTTACGGGAAATGTTTACCGTGTTTAAAAACGTATAACCTTGGCGTCTCTACCTGATGAGAGAAAACAGTACGAAACCGGTAGTAGAGTGAAATTACAGGGAAGGTCAGCAAAAACCAAAGCTGCTTATTAATAAACGTTTTATCGACTGGTTTGAAATTACAACCTGATTCTGTGTTTAAACACCGAGATTCGTTGTACGAATCCTGTGCAACAGTGGTTCGGTAGAAAAGCACTTTTTCCAATATACGCATTGTTTTAAAGTTTACGGAACATAATCTTAATAACTTCACTTGAGGAACGGATGAATGAATGAAGGAAAGCACAAGCCTGATGCAGGCAAAGTGGGGCATAGTTAGAGACTGCAGGTGGGCTAAGGTACGGTCAGGTTGTCCAGGCCTAGACAGATATGAGGGGGGAATAAAAATGGTAGTGAGACTCTAGCGTGTTTCAACATATAGCCCAATACCGTTGGCCGATCAATTTAGCACGATGTTAGCCGCACAGCACATAAATGCTGCACGATTGCAAATCCGTGCGCAAATGACGCCCAATGTCATGTGCTGCATGCGCGAAATCATTGACGGGACCATTCACCGATAGTAGACTATCAATAAGGATTTCATTGACTTACCAGCCACTTGTTGTTTCAACACATCCCACACTCTTGCATTGAAATCATCGTAGCCACCAAACAGCAGACGACCGCTACGACTGAAATCCACACTGCTCACTGCGCAAATCGAATCATCTTGTGTATACATCCCGACTTCTTGATCGGCCCGAATGTCGAACAGACGGCAGGTTGAATCATCACTGCCAGTGCCGAAACTATACTCACTGGGAAGGAAAGCCACCGAGTTGATATCGGAATCGTGTCCAGTAAACGTTTGCTTGCAGTGCCCATCACGAATATCCCAAAGCTGTAAAAAAGAATGTTAAGGAGCTAAGGGAAATCTTCGCGCGGTGACTACAATCGCAATGCTATTTCGTGTGGATTGAATGCATGGAGTGTCGAAAACACAAGCGCCAATGACTTATAGAGGTCAACTGACGTCGCATCAAATACTAGAGGTGATGGGTAAGAATGAAGAGAATGCACAACACCCATACAATTGAGTGTAAACTGTTTGCTACGAACGTGGTGTATAAAATCACAAGTCTGATCCGGGCAAGATGCAACACAGTCACAGACTGCACGTGGGATAAGATAATGTCAGACTACCCAAGCCAAGACAGAAATCAACCTTAAAATGGCCGTGAAACTCAAGCGTGTTTCTGCATGCAGGTTAGGACGGTCGCAAATCAATTTAATGGGGTTTTAGATGCACAGAACCGAAGTACTGTATGATTGCACATTCATGCGAAATCAAGGAAAATAACTACCATGGACCAGGGTCTGGAAGTTACCATACTGTCAGTCCTGCTGATCCAAAAATGCATCCCATCAGTGGATAAGAGATTTCAAAAAGGAGAGATTAAAACTTTGCATGTTTGAACAGTGTCATCGTGCCAGGAGCAGTGTACATATTATGGCTTTAAAATAATTTTAAGCACAAGAAACGACAGACTATAACATACGACTCGTCATCATAATTATTGACAACCATGAAATGCTGTAGAACAGCATTATTATAGCCTCTTCACCATTTGCTTGTTCAGTTCTGGCAGGAGGAGTGTCCCACAAGAGATGCGACACAAAGATCATCACGCTATTTAAGAATAAGGGTGATAGAGGCGACTGCAACAATAACAGAGGAATCTCAATTCTGAATGTCGTAGGCATACATACCCGGCTACACGTTATGGCTGATACAGTTTACTTTGAATCTCAATGTGGCTTCCGCAGGGGAAGGCATGATGGTATGAAACCGCAAGCCTGATCCAGGCAAAGTGCCGCACAGTCAGAGACTGCACGTGGGCGTTATTACTGTCAGGTTGCCCAGGCCTAGAGAGATATGACAAATAGAGAATAAAGATAGTAGTGAGACTCCATAGTGTTTCAGCATGCAGCTCACTACCCGTGGCCAATCAATTTAGCACGGTGTTATCCGCACAGCACAGAAGTGCTGTACGATTGCACACCTGTGCGGTCCGCAGGGGAAGATCAACCGTTGACATGATCTTTTCCCTGAGACAAATTCAAGAAAAGTGTCGGGAACGCTGTTTTTATTGATTTAACGAAGGCATTTGACTACGTCAGCAGGAACGATCTTTTCAAAATGCCTGATCTGATAGGCTGCCCTCCAAGACTGCTCAAACTCATTATTTCGTTCTACTCAGTCATGAAGGGCTCAGTCCATTTTAACGGTTTTAGTTCCGAAGTTTTTGAAATTCGCCGAGGCGACAAAGAAGGGTGTGATCTTGCCCCCACGCCGTTCGGCATTTTCTTTGCTCTGCTTCTGAAGCACGATTTTAGGACGAGGACAGAAGGTATTTAACTACGGACGTGAGGTGACGGCAAGCTTTTCAACCCGGACCGGTTGAGAGCACAAACCAAAACACGGAATGTGCTAATCCGTGACCTGCTGTTTGCCGACGATTCATACTTTATAGCTCACTCCCAAGAGAACCTTCAGTCGCTAATGGACTGTTTTTTAGCGGCATGGAAAGAATTTGGGCTAACGATCAGCATGAGCAAGACCAAAGTCCTTGGACAAGGGACTGTATCGCCTCCAATAATCACTGTTGGAAACTGTCAGCTTGAACCAGTACATCATTTCGTATATCTTGGTTTAACCATTGCGGATAACCTCTCGCTAGACACGGAGATTCATAAGCGGATTTTCAGAGCAGCTGTCATTTTGTCCCGATTGAACTCTTGTGTTTGGGGTAACCGCAAGTTGACTGTAAAGACAAAGATGATAGTATACAGCGCGTGTATACTAAATGCTTTACTGTACGGCAGTGAAACCTGGACCACCAACGCAAGACACGAACGGAAGCTGAATGCTTTCCATCTGCGAAGCATGCGTCGTATCTTGAACATACAGTGGATGGACGAAATGACTAATGCTGAAGTGCTTTCAAAAGGTGGTGTACGGAGCGTTCATCCCACTACGACAGCGCCGCCTGCGGTGGCTTAGCTACATCTACATAATGGAAAATGGTCGTATTCCGAAAGATCTACTTTATGGAGAGTTTGAATCAGGAAGTCGACCATTGGGCACCTGCGGTACAAAGACGTTTGCAAAAGAGATATGAAAGCTGTTGGCATTGGCCCGTGAGATGGGAAGAACTTGCTCTTGACCGCTCACTTTGAAGGCATTGTGTAAAGCGCCGTCTGCAAGCTGGGGAGGAGCAGATACGCTCTTGGCTGCTGAACGCAGATCACGCCGCCGGCGTGCAACTGACGCCCAACGACCATGTTCTGCCTATCGTTGCAAGCGCTGTCGGAGTGTTTGTTCCTCCCGAATCGGACTGTTTAGACATTCGAAAAGATGTGGAACACGAAAATTCAGGCGATTGCGATGTACATCCATGGTCGAGATCGACCGAATGAGGCCAACAACAGCAACACCGGTAACAAGTATCAAGTGTCATATAACCATGGCATATTAAAAAATTCTAAAAATTATAGGGAAGAGTGGGACCTAAAAAGCACAGACACACTGGGGTGACGTACCTACAGCTCGAAACATGCATTCAAGCAAGCGTTTTGAACGAGTAAAGCTAAATCGGCATGACAGCTTCCTTGCGGTTTTCACTGTCACGCATCATAACACGCTTTCCTCGTGACCTCATACAGTTCATACTGTTTATTGATACACTAAACTATATCGGGTTGCGCCATCGGTAATATAGATAAAACGACACACCAAGCAAGCTCAATTACATCTCCCCACCAGTGTCAGTCATAAAATTTGACAAAAGAAAATAGGAAATATTCGACAGACATGAGGAATGCATATTGCTGAAGATGAAACGTGGTGCAGTCAATGTTGTCACACTTGGTGTATCATACAAACTTGTTTTGTGAGGCCCAATCATGCATATACAATGAGCCTAGAATTCGCCTTGTCCAATCAAACTGCACCACTCGCATCTTCTGGCAAAATACATTGTTTAGCATTCGCATGGAATCACAAATCTAGAGTCATATATTGCCAAGCAACCTGGCAGGCAGCACGCGGATGAAAATGCAGGCTTGCGATATTATGCATTCGCTTTGATGGACAAACACACTCACCTTGGTGGACGCATCCACAGAGCCAGATAGAAAGGTTCGCCGATCAGCTGAAAGACTGAGGCACATGACGTCACCGATGTGACCGCTGAAACGACTGATTGGCTTGCACGTGCTCACACTCCAAAGTATGCTGAAGAGAACACACACAATTAGCACACAACACAAATGCGAACACGTTATCGTGTAAGGTCAATTGGTTTATTGAAGAAATAAGGTGAACGACAATGATACTGAATATGAATCAGTATCGACAGTGGTACAATGAAGATACGGATGAATTTAACGAAGGAAATAGCGAATCGTGCCATTTTAGCATAATCTACAGTCGAATATCTATAAATCAATATCAATTTAACAGTGCCTTTGACGACAACGGCAATTACGTTACACAGACTTTAGCTGGATCAAAATATATTGGGTGTGTAGTGCAAATCTGCATGGAATTCTAAGCCCTAAAGCATAGCATACATGTATTTTCGCTGACCTTGAAAGGGAAAAGATGGATAAAAGACAGCTTGAAACCGAACTCAAACCCTGACACTCTGTCCTAGAGAGAAATCAAAAGCGACGCCTGGCGGTCAACATTCAAAATATTTACATTTCGAGTTCCGCCCCAAAGCTTCACATCTTGGACTTGAGAATGTTGATGTGGAAAAGTTGCCTGTGAGTAAAACATCAATGATGCTTCGTGTTCCAAAAAATCTTTTGTAAACGATAGAACCAGAAGCACGCAGCTAGACAAAGGGTTGCATAGTCATTCCTAGACCACACATGTGCTGACAACCATAAGTTGCCCAGGGTACGACGATCTAGTATGACAAATTGGTTTTACGTAAAGTTAGTGAAGCTGGTAAAGCGATAAACGGAGTTTCTCCGGAAAAATGAAACCAAGTGCAAACACCGCCCAAACAGTGAGAATGCGTGGGGACATCAAACATGAAAGGGTGAAAAATTAAGAGAAACAAAGCTATGCGAATATCAGTAGAAAAATAAACGTTCACAGAATCTACACTGTGATGCTTCACAATCATGGAACAAAACTGCAGGTGAGCAATCATTAGAATCTACCGAAAGTTAACTCCATTCATGCTTGCTTCTCCGTCATTGGAGATGAATGAAGATTTAAAAGTCACCGGAAAATACTAATTTCATGATCATCACTGTTTCATCTAGATCAGCACAGCATTCCATCCAATTAACAAATCAGCCTGTACATGCTGCGTCGTATTCCGATTGGCGTAGAATCGGTAATGGGCAAACCCCCACACGACGTCCTCGTCCAAAGGTCCTAATAAGTAACCTTTCTAAATTCAGTACAGTACGTTTTCGCGCATCCACGCTGGGGAGGAGCAGATACTGCTCTTCGCTGCTGATTGAAGATCATGCCGTCAACGTACAACTGACATTGAACGACCGAGCACTTATTATCGCTGTGAGTGTTGTGGGAGAGCTTGTTGCTTTCGAATCGGACTGTTTAGTCATGCGAAACGTTGTGGAGCATAAGAACCATCATACACTAGTGATGTACATCAGTGGTCGACATCGACTGAAGGAAGCCAACAACAACGTTTTCACGTAATAGTCCACAGCAGGATATCGTATCGAATGAAGAGCTCCTGAGAAAAACTGGTCTGGAGGGGTATCTACCGTATCAAAAGACGACGGTGGAGATGGTTCGGTCATGTCTGCAGGATGGATCCCAGTTCGCATACGAAGGCAAGCCATTCACTGGCGTCCGCAAGGTAAACGAAAAAGGGGACGGCCCCAAGGAAACTAGGCGCAGAACGTTGTAACGCGAACTACATGCACAAGGATTCACGGTGCAGACGGCAACGGAAGCAGCGACAGACCGGAACCACTGGCGTGATGTTGTCTTCGCCTCATGTGCCACCCGGCACGGAGAGGACTGAGCGAGTGAGTGAGTGATACATTTTTGAAAAGATGTAGAAAAAACCGTGTTCATGGGCGGTCTTGCCGTCAGCTTTTCATTAGTTTATCCTGGGGAAATTCGGGGAAAGCGTTATGAACAAAGCAGTGCAAGCCGTGTGGTTACCGTCCAGTTGATATCCTTCTACTCGTCCACACCATTTGATTAGTATTAGTATACAAAACCGTCTCACGCAGTTGAATTCGCTGTATCCTTAAACACGCGTATAATTTCTTGAGCCCGTTTTCCATTATTCATAAGCGTAATTGCATCAAGATTGTCTGGAAATGGAGCATCATTACGTGGTATCTACTTTACAGTGATGATGATAACGATTATATTAGCCACCAAACATTGCTTTGATGTGTATTTAAGTATATTCTGAATGGTTTACTGATTTCTATCCCCACGGGTGTATTTCTAAACTCTAGAATGACCTAGCTCAGCAATTAAACTTTTATTAATGGATAACTCAAGAGTTGCGGACAATAAGGCCCAGATGTTGACCGATTCAATAAGCACAACAAAACATCAACGGGGTAGGGGTGACCTAGAGACAATGATGCTAGTTTGCTTGAAAATAATGAAAAATCACAGTAGTATAAAATATTTTAACTTAGTTGCTGAAAGTTGCACAGCGTGGAAATCTGTTTGCTCGGTAACGTTTAGCTTGGTGAGTTAACACAGAAATGCTTAGTTGTCATTGAGAACTTCTTTCCATGCATAGTGTTTAGTTCACACTAAAGGCAGTGGTTCGAGTTCACGCAAAGTGACAGGATTGCCAAGAGTCAAAACGGTACGATATCGGGCATGGAGTGAGAAACTGGGAAAATACGATAATGCCTTTCTGGTTGCTGTTCGTACTTTAGATATCATCATCATCATCATCATAAAGCACAAGTCTGGAGCCAGACAAAGTGCCAAGCAATATGAAGCAGGAAAAGCAGATAAGCAAACGCGTGGAAAAGGGAAAGCAGGCAAGCGGAATACGCAAAAGCAAATGCACAAAAAAGCAGCTTGTTTTTGTAGTTTCACTGCATGCGATTTTTGGGTTTTTTTTGTTTTGTTTTTGTTTTTTATGTAAAATAATACCGAATAAAAAAATTATGACACACATAATAAAATACACTGGCGCCACTGACTTCGGTTTGTAGCCATATCGCGTAAGGTTTCCAGCCAACTATTAGGTGGAGCTTTTGGACCCCACCCAGGCAAACGAATACGCTCAACTGAGCCTAGTGCTAAGGTAAGTTTCTTCATCCCAACGCGCCGCGTCATGGACTGGCCACCCTATCTTTTCTCCCAGCTTCTGGCAGGCTCTGCGAATAAGGTGCGGTACGGTAAACGGTGAGTAGGCATTCTTAAAACATGTCCCAACCATCGCAAGCGAGCAAGCATCAGCATTTCTCTCAGTCCGTGGACACCTCGTCCTAACACCCGCTTGCAGACATCTATATTTGTAACACGATGCTGCCACTGAATGCGAGCAATTCTACGCAGGCAACGGGTATCAAAAACAGAAAGCCGACGGACACCTTCCGCTCGGATAGATCAGGTTTCGCAGCCTTAAAGGAGTGTAGCACGCACCACTGCGTTGTACACTCGGCTTTTAGTATGGAGTTAAACATCGCGTCGACGCCACAGATGGCGAAGGTTAGCAAACGTTGCACCCGCTTTGCCAACAAGATGTAAGATCTCGTCCTCGACACAACCTCCAGCGGAGATACAACTGCCAAGGTAAACAAAGCTGTCGACCAATTCAACATTGACATCGCAGACAGTTATGTTTGGAAGAGAGCCGCTCCAATCCTGGGTAAGTGTTTTACACTTGTTAGGCACAAAGCACATGCAATACCTTGAAGCCTCAAGTGCCAGGCGGTCTGGGGCTTGTTGCATTTTATGAGGGTCATCTCCCAGAAGTGCGATGTCATCGGCATACTCTAGATCGGTCGCTCTCTCACCCGGAAGAAGTACAACACCTGCGCCCACCAGACCAACTAAAGCTTTTCTCAGGACATCGTCGATCGCGAAGTTAAAAAGGAACGGCGAGATAGGGCAGCCCTGCCGCACCCCGCTGGAGATTTTGAACGAGGACGACAATTGTCCGTACGCTCGAACCCTGCCCGAAGTTTGGCAATATAATGCTTTCAAGATCCAAACATACTTCTCGGGCACTCCATGTCTCAGTAGACAGTTCCAAAGACTTTCACGATCGATTGAATCGAATGCCGCTTGGATGTCAAGGAATACCACGATAGTTGGTTTGGTGTGGCGTTGCTCCAGAAACCGACGGAGTGTGAAAATTTGATCTATGCACCCTCGGCCGGCACGAAACCCAGTTTGCTCCTCACGGATTTGCTCTTCCCGTTTGGCACTCAATCGGTGAAGCAGGATGGACGCCAGTATTTTAGGAGCTACTGAAATGAGACTGACACCCCGATGATTTTCACAAAAATCGCGCCGTCCCTTTTTGATAATCGGAGCAATTACCGATTTAGATATAAATGACATTGTGTGTGTGTGTGTGTGTGTGTGAAAGCACAAGCCTGATCCAGGCAAAGTGCCGCACAGTTAGAGACTGCACGTGGGCTGAGATACTGTCAGGTTGCTCAGGCCTAGACAGATATGACAAAAGAAATAGAAAGAAAATAGAAATGATAGTGAGACTCCATCGTGTTTCAGCATGCAGCTCACTACCGTTGGCCAATCAATTTAGCACGATGTTAGCCGCACAGCACAGAAATACTGGCATTAGTAAAGACATACTGGGAAAGTGTGAATGAAGAAACCTCATAATTAATTAACCATTACAATGGAGGAAAAATAGATGAGCGACAACAAAAATCGGCAAAGGTTAATATCTTAAGCTAATGAAAAAGCGGCAATGCGAGTATTAACTTTGGGGGAATATGTAGCCACACGTGAAAGTACTGCTAGTCATTACCTGACAGTGTGTGCTATGGGAGCATTTGCAGAGCTAAGAAAATAGACATGCACAAGGACGATGCGAAAAGCGAAAAATGTGGAACGTTTCATTATTTATAAACTGTCGAAAGTTGTTGAGTGCATTGACGGGTGTCTGGAAAAGCAAAAACGTCATTGTGTATATTCGACAAGTAAGACGGTTTACCGTTAAAACCGAATCATATGAGCCATTCTTTGTAGCACATCACAACATATGTAAACTAAAGCGATAAACAGCAGGAATTCAATTAAGGGAAACGATTAAAACATTTAAAACACAAACAAGAAAATACTTGCCATAATAAGTCGCCCGAACTAGTCAAAATATGATCATCGTCGATAAAGCGACAGCAGGAGATGAAACCAGAATGACCAGGTAGTTGCGCACTGAGAGGAACATTTGATTCTTCGCTATTCAACCCGTAAATTGAACAGAGATTGTCTAGACCACCACAAGCAACAAATTTTCCAGAAGGAGCATAGGCACAAGACATTACCCAACTGCACTGAAGACGGATGGCATGGATCTAAAACAGTTTTCGAAAGTAGATTAGAGGTAGATGACCGCAAGTAATCGTGATGTTGGTGAACGGCTAAAACATTTATTACTTTGACATAAAAACTTGAAACTTTGCTGTCCAGCTTATAGCGCATCTATCTAGATATTGCTAACCCAAAATTCACATTTATAGATCAAAATACTGAAGCCAAGATGTTGCATGGTCATAATGCATGTAGGATGAGGCTGCCCAGACATAGATAAATGTAAGGAATCGATAATGGTCGTGTATCTCATGTTTTCCCGTAAGAACGTCATGACTGGCGGCAAACCAAGCGCATGCATTAGTTCAGGCAAACAGCAGCATAGTAATGGCGTTTGTATATGCACTCTAATTATCGTGTTGACAAAGTAAAAGTGGAACACAAAGAATTGTGCAGTGATATCGTAGTCGCAACTGCTTCGTCTATCTGACCATTTATTTACCTACATATAACTGTGTGCACCAATTCGTTTATCAATTCACCTACTCAGCACTAAATATGCCAAAGATATAGTGGATTTCTACGCGCACGCACGGGGAAAAGTCAAGCGGTAAATAATTATGGTTATTAAGCCCATCAGAGAAAATCAGATGAAGATTTGCAGCAAAACTATAAGAGCACATCTTACTGCCAAGTTTTGACTGTGCGGCACATTGCCTGGATCAGGCTTGTGCTTTCATACCATACCTATACTGCCAAGCTCATATTAAGTGACATTTTACGTCACAATTAGACTAGCTGAATAAGTTCAATCATTGTCAAGTGTTGATTTTAGGTTTTATATTACCTTATATCCGGTATAGCTATCCCATACAATCAGTCTACCATCTTGTGCGGCCGAAACGAGATGACGTGAATCTTCGGACCAATGTGCTGCATAAATTTTGTGCAAGTGACCACGGAGTATTCGGCGGGTACGGAGAGAAATGCGGCCTATTGAATTTACACCGGACGCGGCATTAGCAAGCGTGGTATCAGCAGCAACTTTTCTGGCTTCCTGTAAGATATAAAACGAATGGATTTCGCTCACCTTTATCTTTTCCTTAAAAAGAGCACATTCCTGCATAAGCTTCTCGAATTCCGTCATTTTAGAGTGGAAAATATTCCAATCAACAATTTACTTTGTACAAACTAGCAAAATTGAAGTATGAGTACAAGATTATAAGTGCGCATTCTTTATCTGTGGAACCTAAAAATAATTAAAAAGTCAATGTGGTGTATGTATGTGTGGGGGGATAAAATTACAAGTAACACTATAATAAATTTCACGTGATATGTGATTTTCCGGGCATAGACACATATTTATGGTCTTGTTATGATGCACGGCAGTGAAATCAGTAAGGAAACTGTGGTGATGTCGCTCTTCTCGTACATAAAACATGACTGAATACTTATTTGATTCTAAGTGTAACTACGTTAAAGCAGTTTGTCTGTCTACAGGTCCCTTTGCTTTTTAGGTACCACACTTTTCCATTTATTTAGGGTTTTAATGCGACGTGATTGTGGCAAATAAGCATTTGACACTTGAAGTCCATGATAATGATAATGGCAGTGATACTAAAGTCTGTACCCGCAAGCGGATCACTGGCAGTGGTATTGAGTTGTCACAAGTGTGTAGAAAGTGCAACGAATTAAGAGCAATATAGGATTTAAAAGTTGAACACAATTGTCAAGTTGTGTTTCAGATACGAATGAGTTATGCATTGCATTAGCATACGCAAGTATTTGTCATACGGGATGTGCATGAAATTTGAGTAAAGGTGGTCTCAACTTGGGCTTAATTTCTTCACTTCTAATGAAGCTCTTATTTCGAAGATAACTGTTTTATTTTTCTGGGTAGTTTCTTTGATGTGATCATTATAGCTGCAAAACAGATCCGGATCATAAATCGGAATTTGAACTAGTTGGCGACGACTCCATATTCATTCTACATGGATATAAAAATCGTGCTGTATATCAGTAATGCGCAAATAAGCTCTGGAAAATTGATTGTTTGCAATACTTCAGTACCGCAACTGTAACACCGTGCAAAATTGATTTATCAAAGGTATTGATCTGCATGCAAAATACGCTGGAGTCTCAATGCAATTTTCTTATTTTATTTTTTCTCCGTTCGGATAACGGGTCGTTATGCATTAGCGAGGTTATACATGACTCAGATAGTTCGCAAGTTTCCAGCATGTACAGGCGCATAAATTAATGGGCAGAACTTATTGCAGCACAGTTTAACTGGCCTCCTGCACCCAATGAGGATAAAGAAAACGGTAGTTTATGAGCCATTTTTACGATAATCTTACTGATTCGAAGATCTACAATGAACTCCAGAGCCCTCAGCGCCACAAGACTTCAAGACCTGATGCCTTGACACCTGCACTTTTAAAGGTTGGCGATTGTGCTCTGGTTTGCGAAACTCGTGCATCGGCTGCTAACATCTGAGAAGAAAACCGCGTTCCGGCCTCACAGAAATAATTAGAAATTGCTTTAAAAAAAGGAGCAGTGATTCCTATGGAAATC
Organism: Atriophallophorus winterbourni; assembly: GCA_013407085.1. NCBI lineage: Eukaryota > Metazoa > Platyhelminthes > Trematoda > Plagiorchiida > Microphallidae > Atriophallophorus > Atriophallophorus winterbourni. The sequence continues at coordinate 6,464 of JACCGJ010001355.1, read as the reverse complement.
ATCGAAGTATCGTTCTCACACTTAGTCTGGCTCTAGACCTGTTCTTCATTATTAAGATGGTCATGATTATACCGAATGCTGTGAGCAAGCTTGTGTACATACGTGGCCATGCTCACCTAAAATATTTTCATCGTGCTAAATTGATTGGCATGCTGAAACACGCTGAAGTCCCACTACTTCTATTTCTATTTCCCCCCTCAAATCTGTCTAAGCCTGGGTAACCTGACAGTATATTAGTCCACGTGCAGTCTCTGAATGTGCGGTACTTTGCTTGGATCAGGCTTGTGCTTCTATACCATACCAAAATATGTTCATTGTTTGCATGTCCGTTATGTGTGTAAGGGGTTGTACTGGCTCCCTACTCCACCTTTTCAATACAACTGACACGATTAGTTAAAGTTAAATATCAATAAATTACCTTCCAGATGCGATTGCTATCGATTGTTTTTATGCGCTGATGATCTGAAACTGTGGACTTCTATCAGTTATCGCGATGTCTACGGGAAACTGATGAGTTATTCAGATGGACAAATCGCTGGTCATTGCCTATAAATGAGGACAAGTCAGTCGTCATGCGCATAGGCTCCGGTGACACTGATTGGGAATACTTTATAGGAAATAAGCTTATTGGAGCGGTGACAGTCGAAAAAGATTTAGGGATTCTGACCAAATTTTATTTGAAGTCGAAGGCCGGCACTTGTCGGAGAATAGGCAGCGAAACCAGGATACACTGGGCTATTCGTCGTTGATTTACGGCCATTGCCTCGACTATGTTTCAGACACTCTTCTCGGTGCACGTTCTTCCTCTGTTAGCATATGGATTACCCGTTGCGTTGCCTCAGTCCAAATACGAATGTGATTTCTTGGAGAGGGTACTAAGATGGTGCATGGTATGCACACTTCGCGCACCAGGACAAACGGAGCTTACTTAGATTTTACCACCTAGAAGTTTGAAGGGAAATGTTCTATTTACTCCTGACCCGCCGCATCCCTCTCGGCCAATGTGGTGACGAGTTCCTCCAGTGCTTCAGATTAGTAGTTAAATCGCAGACTCGCTGACCTGACCTTAATTTGCAAAAGCTTAGGAGGCTTAAGCCGTTCACCACGCGGGTGGTGTACACTTGGAACTCGTTACCGAACGAGCTCCTGTTTCGACCATCAGAACGGCTATTCAAAAGCGTGTTGCAGCAGCCGTTGGGCCTTACACCCTTGAGTGATGTCGTGATGGTCCTCTACTTTCAGGGCTTGTCGTGTAAGTAGAAATCACACATGATTCTGGTTTAGAAGAAGCTTAAACTGGATTTTATCTATCTTGCTTTCGATCCAGAATAAGGAAAAGAAGATAACGCCAGTAATGAAGTATTTCGACTATTACCGTAACTGATCGAATCCATGACCAGGCTTTAAATCTAGTTTCTTTGTCAATTATGCAGACAGGCCAAAAGAGTGAATTATTAGCTTCCGACTTATCATGTGCTGACAGTCTTGTTACAATATCCGACAAACTTAGTTGGACCAGTCATGTGACCACTCAATTCTTGCAAATTCGCCGGATGTCATTTTATGCTCTTCGTCTCCGTTCTTTCCCAACCCCATAAAAGGTAATTCAACGATATGTTAATTCTTGCATCGTTCCAAACATCCTCTACGCACTCCTTATATTTTCCTGCCACGTGTAAAGGATTTACTGCAAATCAGAACAGGTATTAAGGTTATCTCGAGATTGAGTTGTTTCCGTGGATTTAATTCCAGACACTATTGTCGACGTCACATCCGTGAAGGCAACAGACTAATCAAAAACATTACTTCCGATAGTGTAAATTCACTGAACAAGAACCTTGTTGCCTGCAAAAATTTTTCTCCACCCGAAGCCGATATTTTATTTTTATTCTAGAACTAATAAATTTAGAAACTCTTTCGCGCCTTACCTGACTCGATACACGGTTTGCCGATTGATGCCGTGTATCCGAGTTGAAGATGCGCCTGACAATTTGATTACTGGTGTTAGGAGCTCTTCGTAATTTTCTTAACCTTATTTTCTAATCTCATTCGCACGCCTGTTTGTCTAGGCCTGGGCAGCATGACAGTATTTACGCCCACCTACAGTATTTATTGTACACCATTTTGCCTAGATCAGGCTAGTGTGATTTTGCAAGTTTCAATTTCTTTTAATTTTGTGGATAAATTAATTTAAATGCTGAAAATTCGTATACACGAATAAAGTCATTTTTACTTCTTCTTTCTCTGAATCGAAATCGGAAGGGATAAAATCCCGTTTAAGCTTCATCACAGTAATAGACATAGGTGACTTCTACTGACAAGGTAAGCCCTGCAAGTAGAGGAACACCACTATATCACTCCGCGGATCAAGTCCATCCGTCTCAACAAATGCTGATCCAACGCGCTTTTGAATAGCTGTTCTGATGGTAGAGACAGGAGCCCTTTCGGTAGAGAGTTCCAAGTGTTCACCACCCGCATAGATAGCGTTCTCGCATTACTCAGCTTTAGCCTTCTAGGCTTCTGCAACTTGGGGTCATGTCCCCGAGTCCTCGACTTACCTACTAATCGGAAGTACTGGAGGAACTCGTCTCCATATTGACCGAGAAGAATACGGCGTGTCAGGAGCAGGTCAAATATATCCCTTCGAAGTTTTAGGGGGTAGAGTTTCAGTAAGCTCCTCCTATCCTCGTACGCGAGTTGGCGCATTCCACAAACCATCTTCGTGCCCCTGCTTTGTACCCTCACCAAGGAGTCGCATTCGTTTTTAGACTGAGGAAATGCAACAGGTAGCCCATATTCCAACAGAGGACGAATGTACGCAGAGAAAAGTGTCTGAAACATTTACGGTGTATTGGACGCAAATGAACGCCGAATCTTCAAACATTTGATTCAAAACCGATAGCAAATTAAACTGTTCATTGTCAATTCGGCCACAGTTTGCCGTGCACAGTGAAGTCAATACAAACTTGGGAGACCATCGTTTTTTGACGCATATTGGTGATGAACCTCTGTATGTATGAAATCACAATTCTGGATCGAGAAAAATTGCCGCACATTTGAAGTCGACGCGTGGGCTAAAATATTGTCATATTGCCCAGACCTAGACAGATATAATAAATGAAACGGCAATGAGAGTCCAGCGTATTTCCACATGCATTTTACTATTTTTGGCAAATCAATTTAGCAGTTACTTGCACACTACATAAGTATTGCACGAGTGCACATTCGTAGTTCATAAAATTTTCCCGTAATGGGTTTTCATACACCACTAACAAAATTATGATGTAGAACTTAGCCTCATTTCAGTTATAGTAGAACTTTCAAAATGGTCGAAGCAAATAAAATGTCGTAGGAGTGGGGAAATGATCAACTTCAAACCATCCAATAACTTTAAGGTCATTCACGATTTTCACTTTAGTTCAGTTCAGTTTGCACAGGACAGTATGTGGCTGACAAGCCAATCGAGCGTCCAGAATTTCTTTCGGTGGAAAGCTGCGGAGAAGCGCCCACCACTGCCAAAGGGTCAATCCTTTTTCTCCGTGTGGAACCTCTGATGGTCGTAGGACTAGGAGAATGTAGTTGGAGGAGCACCGCGCTATAATCGATGCACTGCCAAAAGGTAATTTTCTTTCTTCTCTGTTTGCAATCTCTGATGATCGCGGTGCCAGGCGCTGTAGTAGTAGGATAGTAGTAGGACAGCAACGCGCAATAATCGATGCTGGAAAAAAGAAAAGGCAGTTTCTCCTCACCAGCACGGTGAGAGGTCAGCTGATGGAGAATCAAGAATAGGAAGATGCTCTAAAATTGCTACAGTGAATAGCGAGCAAAATGGAGGACAACCTAAGCATGGTAATCATGGGATGTAATCAGAGAATAACTTACCCCAGTCACGGTCTAAACCCTGCTTGAAAGTTGAGACGGAACTACAGGAGATAAGTTCTTCAGGGAGCTTGTTCCAGAAGTTGACCACCCTGAAGCTGAAAAAGTTTTTCCTAGAATCTAGTCGACATCGTTCCTTAGCGAGCTTGAGTGCGTGTCCGCGAGTGCCCAGCTTAGGACTTAAGGTAAAGATGTCATCTGGATTAACGCCGCTTAAGCCCTTTAAGATCGTAAAGGTTTCAATCAAATCACCTCTCAAACGACGACGCTTAAGAGAGAAAAGACCCAGAGCCCAAAGGCGATCAGCATAACTTTTCCCACGCTGACCCTCAATCATGCGTGTTGCTAGTCGCTGGACGCTTTCAAGTCGAATGATATCCTTCTGGTAGTGAGGACACCACGCCTGGACACAATATTCCAAATGCGGCCTGACTAACGCCTTGTAAAGTGGCAGGAACACGTCGGGACTTCTGCTGGAAAGCACCGACTTCAACCGAAAGAGCACATTGCGTGCACGTTGCGCTGCAACAGCGCATTGGTCCTCCCATTTGAAGTCAGCTCTAACTAGAACACCCAAGTCCTTAACCCGCTGTGTGGCATCAACGCTAATAGGAGTACCTGACACCTGGACTGTGATCTTGTCGACCAGAGCAGACAAGAGTTGGCACTTATTGAGGTTCAGTGGGAGGTCCCAAAGTATGGACCAGTCAATGACCCGCTCGAGGTCGTGCAACAGAGTATCTTCATTCGTTGAACCAATGAACTTCACGTCATCCGCAAAAATGAAGCACGGGCACTCCAAGATAGGCGACAAGTCATCGATAAAAATCAGAAAGAGCAGCGGACCTAGCACAGACCCTTGAGGCACCCCACTTATCACCTCCGTTTGGATCGACAACGTAGATTCTACTCGTACTCTAAAGGTCCTACCTGTCAGGAATGATTTTATCCAAGCAAGTAAACTACCCCGTATGCCTTTTGCGGCCAGCTTAGTTTCTAAAAATCTGTGGCTGACGGAATCGAAAGCCTTGCTAAAATCTAGGTAGAGCGCTTCGAACGGCTTCCCTTCATCCAACCTTTTCGTAGCAATATTGAGGAAACTCAAGAGGTTAGTCAAACAAGACCTCCCTTTCAGGAATCCATGTTGAGCTACAATAAGTAGAGAATGCTGGCAGAGATGCTGGCAGATTTTGTCGCGTATAAGTCTTTCCAATACTTTCGAGACGATGCTGGTCAAGCTGACTGGTCTATAGTTACCAAGAATCGACCTGCAACCACCTTTGTGTATTGGTACTACTATGGCTTCTTTCCACTCACGAGGAACCATTGCCGAGTGCAAACATGAATTGAAGAGCTCACATAGTGGTTCTGCAAGCACTGGGGCAAGATTTCTCAACATAATTGAGTGGATGTGATCCGGAACCTCAGCCTTGTTAGCACGAACATGAATAAGAGCTCCATACACCTCCGCCTCATTAAAGGACAAATCATCTAGTGCAGGGACACCAGATGGAAAGTTAAGCAACTCAGGCGGTGTGAGTTAAGAATTATCCCTTCGCTGAACGCTACTGAAAAACTTTGAGAAGGCTGCCGCCTTAGCTAGGTCACTAGTAGCTACTTGTCCATCCTCCAGTTTTAAGTCACCGATGTTAACCCTAGTTTTTCCTTTAGATTGCGCGTAACTGTAAAACCTTTTCGGGTTGGATTTAGCATCCCTGGCTAAGGATAACTCAAACTTCTGTTTGAGCACACGCTGCATTTTGACACAAGCGTTTCGGGCGGTTCTGTAACGGACCCACGAACCAGAGGTGAGCGATAGCCTATACTGCCTCCATAAGCGATCACGTTTACGAATAGAACGACGAACGCTGGGAGACCACCAGGGTGGCCGCTGGTGCTTATTCACGCATTGCAGTGGGGCATGCAGGTCTTGTAGCCCGTTAAGAAATCTGCAAATTCTGTCCCAGTTTTCAGTTACACTAGAATCACTCGAGAACAGAAGGTAAGATTTTGATGACTGTAAAAGTAGGCCCCAGTCAACACGCCTAAAATTACGTCTAGGGAGCGCAAGAGGTTTGTGAAAACGCAACAGCGCTTCGAAGCCTAACATTACGTGGTCGCTTTTGCCAAGAGGGGGTAGGAACTTGACATTCTTGACAGCTTCTAGCTGAGACGACAGCATCAAGTCAAGAGTGGATGGATTGCATCCATCGCGGAACCTAGTGGGTTTGTTCACGTGCTGATGTAATCCATGATAGTGGATCCAATCGAGAAAAGATGCGGATTGCTCAGTGAGTACCCCTGAGGGAGCTGACCAGTCTATATCTGGGAGATTAAAATCACCTAGAATGAGTACGCTTGAGGCTGATTGAAACAACCCGTCAAGCATCTCAAGCAGTTGACTAATTTCTCGCAGGGTTGCACAGGGCGTGACGTAAACACAAGCAATTGCCAGTGCTGACTTGTAGCAAGTCAGGACACTAGTAACAACTTGGACATTTTCAATAGCGAGTGATAACCCTGGACCCGCATTGTATAGACCATATTCAAGGAAAAGTGCCACGCCTCCGCCTCTTCAATCGCCA
>JACCGJ010001353.1:57568-71958 GCA_013407085.1 Atriophallophorus winterbourni | reverse complement strand
TTCGTTTATTTTCGTTTTGTATAGATTTTGGCCGAATTGGATTACGGGTTTAGCGTGGATTGGTGGGCGCTGGGTGTGCTGATGTACGAGATGATGGCCGGCGCACCTCCGTTCGAAGGCGACACAGAGCAGGATCTCTTTAACGCCATCTCGTACGAAGAGGTGACTTATCCATCCAGTCTGCATCCGGATGCCGTGGATATTGTGTCCAAAGTATGTTCGCGCACGATAACATTTATCCGTTATCTACAATCTCTGTATTGCTTTTTATTCATTGTTCATTTCGTGGTCATTGTAACCACTTCGCTCGTAGATGCCGTTTTCACGCTGAGTCTGTTGGATGAGCTAGCTCTGAGCCAGTGGCTCTGAATGCCACAGCGAAGCTCAAACTATGGTAGGATGCCCGAGGTTTCTAACTGCTGAACGAAATTCCACGCCATCCCAGCTATCGATTAATGTGTTGAGAGAGAGAGCGAGAGAGAGCGGAGGGCATAATTACCTCAGACAGGCTGTTTTCGGGAGATTTTCACTTCTTCTAGGCCCAAATTCCTTGCCTATTTCAGGACGATGGACGATACCTCAACTCATTTCGACATGCATCCCGTTACCTTGTTCCTTTAGGTTGCAACTTAAGTCATGCAATCCATGAGGTGTAGTTACTGAGAATTAATAAAAACGTACTATCTTCGAGGGAGCCATTCTTATCCCAATACGCATCAATTTTTCACCAACCTTGCCCACTGTGAACACGCCTACGTACTCTGCCGCTGCAAAACAGTGGCCTCCGATTTTTCACTTACTATACTTTCACGGCGGTCTACATTTTTCATGTTTTCGGTCGTTTTGACTGATTCCTCGCTTCAGTCAGTCCCATGTTCTTACGAGGGTTATTACAAACTTTTGATCCAAGCTTTGTGAGTGATTTTCCTTATTACGATCAGGCCTCCAAACTTTACGGGCCCGAACAAAGTTATCGGATATGAATGTGTTCAGGCAAAGTTATTCTTGTGGATTTTGGCCAAATGTTTTCCGGTTTATTGGAGACGTGCTATTCTATGGTACTAACGTAGCCCCTCTGTTTTCACCGAACGGCTAAATGCTGTTCACCACCAGTTGCATCAGACATTCATATAGCCTATGAAACTCATTTATCCAATGTACTATTCTCGGATTGGCGTAGTTATAATGTTGGACTGACTCTAACTTGGCCCAAGCGAATGAAGGCATTTACTGGCATCCGCATGGCTCGATTCAACAGCGGCTACTCCATCAAAGCTACCAAAACGTTCTCAAAAGAGGTATAAAAGCTCAGGGCATTGTTCCTGCGAGTTCGGAAGAACTTTTTCATGCCCGCTCACTCCAGGACACTATGTAAAGCGTCATTGTCCAGCTGTGGAGTAGCAGATACTTCTCATGTCTGTTGAAAGTAGATCACGCCGACTGCATGCAGATGCTCACGATCAACCGAGTGCTGTGAACGCTGCACGAGAGATTGTTCCTCCCGAGCCGGACTGTTTAAACAGACAATCATTCGCTTGTGATGTACATCACCCGTCCACGTCGAGTGAATCGGATGTGGCGGTCTTGCCGCTGTATTGTTTGATTAATGTTGTATGTTGTCAAGTAAAGTGGCGAGCAAAGATTGCTACAATGCGTGACAGTGAAAGGAAACTGTTGTGCTACTCGATCGCTAAACATTGATTGTTTGCGTGTTCTATTCGAGGTATAGGCACCTCATCCTATTCTGTGTCCGCTTGCTCTTCTAATGTTCCGTGGCTTTCAACTCCAACCTTTCTCCATCTATTTAGAATGTTCTCGTGCATTCAGCACTTGCTACCGGTGTAATGCCGCCCATGCTCATGATGACTCTGTTCCAAACATGTTAAACAATTCTTTCTACAAATTTACACTTTATTCATGTTGGCTAAGCTTCCTGTGGACACCATTTCGTTCAATTTCCGGCCGCATTCCAGTGATAACGATCCCTCACTAGGGCATTTTTTCCCTCTTATCCCGCATCGTTTGTCACGTGAGATTGTCACGTTTGTCGGTTATATTGAATCATTCGTTGTGTTACAATGTGTCGCGTACCACGAGTAGCCTTAATGTCGCACTGGCAATCGTGTTGCGCAATCGGATGACAACTTTTTTCGATTGCCACCACTTTTCATCACACCCGTCACGTGTGCTTGGCCACATTTCGGGACGTAGGCAGGCGACTGGGGAACGATTTGCGCTTGGGTGTTTTTTTAGGATGGAGTCGTCATTCATCCGGACGGTTTAGCCGCGGTTCGTGATTCGCATTTGTATTGTGTTCACCCGTCGATTTTTATGGTTCTGTGGAATGGAATTCGGCTGGCACAGGGCCTGATTTTAACAAGGGATTAGAAAGAAAAATTGAGTTAGAGATGTTTCCAGTTTTATGAAAATTTAGGAGGTATTCGCTTATTCAAAACCTCGCCCTGTCCGATCTGACTAAAGCTGTACGACGTTATTGCTCCAGCGCCCGTTTGGTAGCAAGATTTACGCAGCTTTCAGTGAGTTTAGATTGGAGAAAATTCCTGGAGCGTCTAGCAAATCGTGGTTCTAGTACATCTGTTTTCATGGAAAGTGGAATCCATCTAGATAGAAGGAAAAATAAAGGAAGGAAGTGCAAAGCGCATTCGAAAGTTTTCGAAATTTCAGCTTCAACGAATACTGTACAAATTACTTACACAAGAGCAATGTTTAGTAGAAAATGTGCACAAGAGATCAACGAGATTATTTCGACCGTAATTGTTGAATAAGCAGTTCCCTTTGACAAAGGTATCTTGACGCAAATGGTTTTGAGGCGCCAGTCATCCGCCTTCGCCCCTTCTCGTGTCAGTAGAAGCAGTTCCGCCACGTGCAGGCCAGGAGCTGGGCTTTGGTTGTCAGAGGCTGTTTGAGACGCACGCCATATGGGAGCAGTTTGCTCCGGGCAGATGGAGCTCGTCAGCGTGGGAGGGCAGTCCATCTAAGGGAAGGAAAACCCTGATTCCAAACCTCCGCTGCCTTGCGGCATACCCGATTGTGGGAAAGGCTTCGGGAGTGAACCCTTAGGAAAAATCCCTGCTGCCTTGTATGTTGCACCTGGTCGTGCAAAGGCTAGAGAGGCGTACTCAATCGCCGAGGCACTTCAAGAGAGGCGCAAGAACCCTCAAAATGGTCATCGGCTTTCGCGAAGGGAAAAAACCGCTGCCTTGAGGGAAGACTTTTGAGTCTAAGGCCCCGGGTGGGGTCCCCTAAGCTAACCCTCTACTTCTCCCTTGGCAACCGGGTAGTATGTCGCCTTCAACAAGAATCATGTAACCTGCTTCAACTTCATCATGTACCCTCTTCATGGTATACTTGTTGGCGCATCGTCTGCAAAGACTTGTGTAATAATAATACGCAAATGGGGTAAGTGGCCTCCAATATGATGATGTTCTAGAAGGCATAACTCAGAGATCGGCATGAAACTGGATTTTTCATCTCCTGTCTTGGGGGTGGGTGTGATGGGAAAAGCATGCAAAAATGTATAATTCGTTCAAGCCCTTGAGTTCAACCACATCCACTTGCGCTTCACCTGCGAAATTAGTCTCAGTTTCCATATAGCTGCGGATACTTGAAATTTTCACGGTATGTGTGATGGGACCAAGAGAGCTATTTGTCCAAACCAACTTAAAACGGCTCCCAATAAATCTGTAGATCCTCTCTTTACTCTAGGGACAGTACGGTACTTGAAAATGCTGAGCGGTTGCCAACCATTGAACATCTAGATAGTCTCCCTATTTTTGATAAGCTCGATAGGGAAATCAACCGCTTAGCGAATGAGAAGGTCCCCGGTGACTACGGAATTCCACCTGATCTCATCAAATGCTGTAGAACAGCATTATTACACCATTTGATTCTTCAGTGAGGGCAGGTGGAGAGTGTCCCACAAGAAGATCATCACGCCATTTAAAAAGAAGGGTGATATAGGCAACTACAACAATTACCGAGGAATCTACCTTCTGAATGTTGTAGGCAAATTGTTTGCTAAAGTTTTACAGATCCGGCTACATGTTTTAGCTGTTAGAATTTTCTCCGAATCTCAATGTGGCTTCCGCAGCGGAAGATCAACCGTTGACATGATCTTCTTCCTGAGACAACTTCAAGAAAAGTGTCGGGAACAGCGTATGCCGTTATACACGGTTTTTATTGAATTAACCAAAGCATTCGACTGCGTCAGCAGGGAGTGTTTTTTGAAAATGCTCGATCTGATAGGCTGCCCCCCCAAGACTACTCAAACTCGTTATTTTGTTCACTCTGGCATGAAGGGCTCAGTCCATTTTAACGGTTTCAGTTCATAAGCCTGTGAGATTTGCCGAGGCGTCAAACAAGTGTGTGTTCTTGCTCCCACGCTGTTCGGCATTTTCTTTGCTCTGCTTCTGAAACACGTTTTCAGGACGAGAACAGAAGGCCTTTTTCCTCGCCAGCGAAGTGATGGCAAGCTTTTCAAGGTGATTCGGTTGAGAGCACAAACCAATGTACCGGATGTGCTAATCCGTTACCTGTTTGCCGACGATGCAGCCATCATTACTCACTCCCAAGAACACCTCCAATCGCTAATGGACTGTTTTTCGTCCGCATGCAAAGACTTTGGGCTAACAATCAGTATGAGCGAGACCAAAGTTCTTTTACAAGGGATTGTATCGCCTCCAATCATTACTGTTGGAAACTGTCAGCTTGAACCATTACATCGTTTCAAATATCTTGATTCAACCATTGCGGATAACCTTTCGCTAGATAGTTAGATTGATTAGCAGAGAAGCTGTCATTTTGTCCCGATTGAACTCTCGTGTTTTGAGTAACCGCAAGTTGACTGTAAAGGCAAAGATGATGATATATAGCGCGTGCGTACCAAATGATTTACTCTACGGCAGTAGAACCTGAACCACCTACGCAAGACAAGAACGGAAGCTGAATACTTTCCACCTACGAAGCATCTCTCGTATCTTGAACATATCGTGGATGGGCAAAGTGACTAATGCTGAAGTGCTTTCAAAAGCTGGTCTACAAAGCATATTCACTCTACTACGACAGCGCTGCTTGCGGTGTCTTGGCCACGCCTACAAAATGGAAAATGGTCGTATTCTGAAGGATCTACTCTTGCAATTAGGAAGTCATTTGCACAGGAGATATGAAAGCTCTTGGCATTGACTCCGCGAGTTTTGAAGAACGTGCTCTTGACCGCTCACATTGTAAGCATTGTGTAAAGCGTCGTCTGCAAGCTGTGGAGGAGCAGATCCAGCTCTTGACTACTGAACGCAGATCACGCCGCTGGCGTGCAACTTCCGTCGATCGACCGAGTACGGTCTATCGCTGCGAGCGCTATTGAAGAGACGTTTCCTCTGGAATCGAATGTTTAGTCATTCGAAAAGCCGTGGAACATGAAAAAATCATGCGACATGGTCGACATCGACCGAAATAGGCCAACAACAACAATTATTCATCATTTAGAGAATCGGTAACTATTTATTTGTTTCACGAACGACACTTGAGAATGAGGTCATATCTGGTTCAATTGCGATTTGCACTCATCCTCGAATGCTGTGCTCGTATGGCATCCAAAACTTATGGGATGGCCAGCGCATTGGTTGCCAGCTAATCTTGTCCTTTGATTAAATTCAGCCAATCGGTGTTGACGCCATCTTCCATTATCCGAGCAAATTGGATCCACGAAGTGCTTGTACAGCTTTATCCTTCATTCGAGTTCACATTGGACAACTTTTTATCGCTGGCCAAGTGTCATTACTGCCTAACAATCTTGCCCCATCATTAAATTCAGCCAATCCATGTTGAATCCAGTGCTAAGTCGAAATGTCTTAGAAGAATCGTTTGCACCGCTTCTACACCACCAGAGAGGTTTCGTGGAAATTTGCAGCGCTAGTTTGTCTGTCATATCAGGTGTTTTTACTTTCTTGTCATCCCTATTCGTTTTAAGTGCGTGCACGGGAATGAAGATTGTCATTGTTAGCTCGCCATTGAGTAGTTTTGAAATGACTATTTTGTGTGATATGTATGTATACACTTATATAAAGCTCGTTTATTTCGCCGGGTTTCATTCTGTCTCACTCCGTGGCGTTTAAAATTGATTTGTCTAATCGTGCTACCTCTTGTTTCCCGACAGTTTCTAATCAAGTCTCCCGCTAGACGTCTGGGTTGTGTGAGTGCAGACGGTGGCGAATTGGCCATCCAACGCCATCCCTTCTTCAAGGAGATCGACTGGGATGTGCTGGAACAACGTAAAGTGCGACCCCCGTTTCGGCCGAAAGTTCGTTCGAGAAGAGATACAAGCAATTTCGATAAAGTTAGTCTCATTGACTTTCACTGAGTTTGGTTGTCTTCCTGAAATTCTTTACTATTCACTTGAAACTGTTTTTTCCCCAATTATGGCGCCTCTTAGTACGCTGTGAGTATGTGTGATCCCCATTGCCACGACGTCTAGACTTCACAGCTTGGTTGGCGAGTGATCAACACGTATCGGGGCGTTCACCATTGAATTTCGTGCGATGTCCCTTGTCGCAAACCCCATTTGTACATATTCATTGAACAATGGGTGCAGCGTCACTTTTATCCGTGCGGGTTAATAATTCCTCTGCTTCGGAATAAGAAGCCTAGAATCGAATCACCTTCTGCGCTCACTGCTCGACTGCGTTTGCGCTCAAACATCTCAAGGTTACCGAATCTTTGGCTTATGGTTAAGATGGCTATTGTGAACTTTTATCGGTATAGATTTTTTCCTGTAGCCGACCGTGGGCACGCTTCTACGCATCTGAATGGCTTACTTGACTTGCTCACTTACTATCTACAGCTTTCCCTTTTCTTGCACACAGATGATCAAGAAGTTTCCTCCTTTTTTCGATCTTCTCTTACACTTTTCATTTTTTCCCACACCAAATCCAAATTTGTTTTTGTCAACTTCGTGGTGCAAAGTGGTTAACCTCTCAGTGAGTTTTACGTAGATGCTCTGCTGACATTAATGTCGGCAGGTTTTCTATGCTCATTGCCAACAGAACGTCAGCTTCAGCGAATCAATGAGGTAGCGATGGACTGTTATCCTGCGCTTTGTCATAACTCTCTGATATAACGGCCTGGAGCTAGGCAAAGTGCCCGACAGTCATGCAGGCTGAGCTGCTGTCATGTAGTCTAGGTCTATGGGTATAATAATGTGATGACGTTCGTTCTTCGTTGTCACGGGTTGCGGTCTACTTCACGTTTCTGAACTGTACATTAACACAGGTTCGATCAGGGCGATCGCCTTTTGTAGTTCCGCTGAAGTCGCTGGAATTACAATCTTTATTCTGCTGTCAGCTAATCAGATATTGATTATTCTGTTTGCATCGCTACTCTCTCTCTGCCACGGATGATACTGATGAGGTATTGAAGACAGTTGAGTAATATTTTTACATTTTTCTGGCAATTGCCTTTCTTTAGTTGAATGTGCGTAGCAATCTCGAACACGCTTCTTTCTTGGCATTTTCCACTGGTATTTTTTGTTTCAACCAACAGATCCGTTGAACTTGTCCTGTTTGGACGGTTGAATCATCAGAGCTCTATTTTATCTGCACTTCGGATCAACAGACTTCAATTTAGCAGCCAACCGATGTTGGCCAGAGCCAAAATTGTCCGTGCGTCATACTCGGCTATCTTGCTGCGGTCGACAGAACGTGATCGATTAAGTCTTGCATGAACAGGTACCGAGGCTTCAAGCACTAGTCGGTAGCGTGAGCACATCCATTCACCAAGACTTTCTCTATTGTTGTTCATCGCTACAATGACTCATTGTTTCACAAAACTTTTGTGTCCTCGGTCTACACTGAACACTTGGGGGTTAAATTCATCCATTGCAAGAATGTGAATTCTGCTTACTTACTAAAGTATGTGGGCTCACATTTTAAACGCTTCGTTTTAGCATTTTAGCTTAAACCACTTGCTCACTTTTTATATTCTTTTTCATCCTCTTCATTCTCTGAATGTAAGTAGCTTATAAAAAGTTTTCCCTGGCAGTTTCATCACAATATTTGGTTCGGGCGTATCACTGGATTGTATTCATGTTCAATCGAATGATGAATGCATCGAAAAGCGAGTCAACCGCTTATGTTGGAGTAGCAACTACAATTTTTCATTATCCGTAAGATCTATCACACTTTTGCACCATTGTTTTTGTAGGATTTCACCAACGAGGATCCGGTCCTCACACCTACCGAAATGATCAGTGAACTTACCGCCATGGCACAAGATGCGTTCGCGGAGTTCGACTGCGTGAACACCAACTACAGTGCGCTACGTTACCACACCACTCGACCCAGTCAACAACAACCCCTTCGATCTACCGTGGTTGGATCCCACCCGTCCACTCCTCTGGTGGTTCAAACAGACATACAGACACACCTCACCTCATTCGATCATTCCCAACATCCCTCCTCATCTCCATCGCCTGTTTCCCGTCAACCAGATCTGCCAACTTCTCCTATCGCCATCAGCCCACCAATTTATTTTTCCGACCATGGTCCACGAGATAGAACCACTACGTCGTTGGACACGCCGCGCCACGCCCACGATAAGAACGTTTCTTCTTCTCCTTCCAATCGTAGTGTCCCCTCTTCGCCAGTTCAAGGTCACACCATGATTGCTAGCCTCGGTGATGCGGAATGAATGCTTTCTTCGGTCGCTGGATACTCCTTTTTTCATTCCTTGTACTTTTACGTCATCCTCATTGCTGTGTATTTCTAACTATACCGAATGTGTCCATCTGATAGCAGACAAGCAGTGATTTTATTGGTTGAAATGTTTCGCGCCTGTGATTTTTTTCCGTTTCGCCGATCAACTTTTTCTTTCATTTGTTTCGTTTTCCTTTGAATGAACCTCTGACCCGACCGCTACCATTCATTCCGTGTGCTGTTTTTAATCTGCGGTAACCGTCACTAACCCACCCCGGGGGTGTTCCATCAAAAAGAAATGCATTTACGCTGCTTTTGATTGTCTCATTTATTTTGGTGAAACATGTAAAAAAAATTTCCGTATAACGTATCTATGATTCATCTTCTATTACCTTGTGTGTTCTGTCTATCGTGTGCGTTTCTGTAAATAACGACAAACAATCAACTCGTATTGTCGCATTTCTTTAAACACGTTTTGGCAATCCACGTTTTTGCTTTCTTCCCCGATTTTTTAACCATGCTTTTGCCTGATCTGATTTTTTTTATCAATGTCGTTTTGACTTGTAGCGTTTTCTTTGTTTTCTAGTCATCCATGCAGTCGTGCGATTGTTTTTGTTTTGTCTCACTGCTTCTTCACTGATTTCTCTTTCTTATTACATCATTAATAATGTTTATTTGCATTTGTTGTTGTTCTTGTTGTTGTTTGGGCATAATGTGGACGGTGTGCAGTATACCGGTGAAGAGTGCCAAGCAAATTATCTTGGATGACTTGCAGAGCCACCTTAAAGTAAAATTGTAGCACAGGAGGCGTCAAAAGCCCGACGGCCACAGTCTTAGACTCAACTGGAACAGATTGAGGACAGCATTCGTTATTGAACGGTGCAATCCACCAAAGTCGCTCCAACGAGCCCCATATGTCGTGTGCTCGGGTGTTACCTGTTGATTAAACGTAGCTGACGTTGTGTGGGCAGTGAATCGTGACCCAATAGATATACTAACCTATAAGTTGAGCCGAGTATACTCACAATAAAGGGACTTGAGTACTAGAAACGTGTTTTGACATCGGTTAACCTCACTCCGTTCCATTAATTTGTTTGCTTTTCTCTCGTGGAACTCCAATGAGATGAGATGCTATCCATATGCCCTGGCACATATGCCCCAGCACATGGCCCTCACATTTAGAAAAAGAGATGCATGCATCTGCAGGATCTGATTATCTTGAAATAATATAACATTTCACAAACCTTGGTACAACTATTGTGGATAACATCTCACCAAAATTAATAATCGGATTGGCAGAACAGCTGTCTTCTTGTTTGGTTTGAACTTTCGCATACCGACCGTGCGTACGCAATGCTTTATTTCATGGCAGTCAAACCTGGAACATACACGCAAAACACCAGTGGATTCTGAATGTTTTCCGTTTTCAGAGTATCCGTCACATGGTGAACAAATCGTGGATAGACGTTAAAAAAGAGAATAAGATTGCAACTCCAACTTCCCGATTTAAAAATCGTCGAAATCCGAAATTACTGCAGAAACCATTACGTTTACCCCATATATTCTTTGCCTACTTCACGTATTTGTCGTTCAACATTTGTTAGCTGGTGTGATGTGAGAATCAGTGGTTGGTTGAATCGAAAACCCGTTAAACCAAATATTCCACTCTCGGGTTAATATTCCCGTTTGTTGTCACCGTCTCCATGTGCGCCATAAATGATCATCGAATAATTGCCACCCGTTTGGAGTTACACTTTTGTCCATTTTCGTGTTAAAATTAACCCGGGCCTTGAGGACGCATGATTACTACGATGCCGACACATTGCGTGGCAATTTCGCTTTGTATTGCACGTCGGGCGACAACAGCGCATTCGTTGTTCCGCTTCCTTTTGAAATCGATCAAATGCCGCTTTGATGGGGCCAAAATATCTATCGTAAAGTATTAACTACTGTCCGTGTTACACTCGGCACAGGAATTGAACATAAAATGTGACCACCGGGGACCAGGGTTTATAATCGGTAGTCGTTTGAGACCTGCTAACATTTTATCAGTGTCTTTTCAGTCAGATTTCACCCATATACGCTGTTTCAGACAGTCAAATTCCATTATAAGCTAATGTGGGTGAGTGTGGACTTGGCTTTGTATGTTGATTATAGTTCTCGTATCCAGAACGCGTTCTTCCAAACGAGCTTGCTTCCATGGTTGTAATAGTTTTGTCTTGTCAGTTAGGAATAAGTGGAATTGATCGATTAATCCGTGTTTTGTAAAAAAAATATGTAGTCTGGTAGTGACAACAAACTTATAATCGGCGCTTGCAGACTTGAAATTTCTTCTTACAAAACGAATGTTGCAATGTAAGTTTTAGTAGTTAGGTTCGATCAACCTTGGTTCTATGTTACTCAGCTGAAGTCTCAAATGTAAATCTTATGTGAATTTTCACCAGTTTCAAGGTTCAGCGAATTTAATCGCGCTATTTCTACAATCAAAAGCACATTATTTTCATAAACAAACGGTGGTCTGACCTTTGGGTGTGCCAATCGAGACTCACGATTTTTGTAAACGAGAATATTGTTTTACCATACTTCTTGACCGTTTGTTGATGCTGATCTGCTTTGCAGCATCTCGACTATTGATTTTTATTTCAAGCAATATTTTACGTGAACGTAAGATCTGATTCCGGTGTATCTTTCCCACAACGTCCGCAGCAATATTAAATATTTGGTGCACGTGTCTTCTATTCAATCGTCGAAAATAGCGGTCACTCTTTATTGGCGTTAAAACGACGCAGTACATTGTGTCCAACGAGAGTAATTGACGGCCAGTTCTAGCTACGCTGTAAATCCATTGTCCATATATTTTTTACAAACATCCTTGCACCGAAAATGTGGTCAAACTTAGAATCTCCCTTAATTTTTCATGGAAACATCACCTTTAGTGTACGGAACTCTAGCAAGATAGTGGGAACATGCCCGGTAGGCCAGCTTTGCTCATAGCTCCAACAGCACATGTTACTTTGTACAGCCATAATTTGTTCCACGAGCTGAGTAAATACGAAGCATTCAGCTTCCGCTCGTGTCTTTCTTGAGTAATTCAGGATTCGCTACAATTCAGTGAGGCACACGTTGTATTCCATCATTCTTGTTGCCACAGTCAGCTTGCGGTTGCTTTAGAAACAGAAATTCAGACGGGAAAAATTGACAGTTGCTCTGGCAACCCTCTTATTAATCTTAATGTGGGGACTATTAGAAATACTTGAAAAGAGTTTTATACAGTGGTTTAAGCTGACCATGTTCAACAGTGAGTGACAACGGTTCATTGATCCAAAAATTTTAACTTTTTTGCTGTTTGGCAATCCAAGATGTTTGCCTGTCAACCAAGAGCAAGCCGTTAGCTACTGAAGCTGTTTGGGACCATGCTTGCTGCAGCATTGGCAAACAATATTTCACGCACTAGAGCGTTCCACAAGTTGCTTGCCTTCACAATATGTACCTTCTCGTTCTAAATGTCTGATTCAATCGCAATGTGCGAATATTCCCAAATTATGGAAACAAGAACAACTGATAAATTTTATTCTGGCAATCAATTTAATTTAACCGATACATTATAGACCAAAGTTTCAAATAAATTATGTTCGTATTTACATGGCTCCGATATATTTAGTAGGCTTTTTAATAAGCACAGTGAACTCCATAAAGTCGAAATTATTTGGTATAAATCACTTTAGAAAAGAATGTGTAATCTTATCTTTTTAAACTTCTGGTACCCGCATCTATAGCGTGACATTTAAGTTGTTGATGGCAATTGCCCTTCTTACGTCTCTGATGTTCACTATATTCTTACGAAATCCCGGAAACATAGACTGGACATTTTAGGTGCCCAGATTTATACCTGGTCTCTTTGAATATGCAATCTTTTCTGCTTGCGTGGAAAAATACCATATGATTTTCGGTTGGTTTTCAATCTACTCCACCAACTGAGGATTGCTAAAATTAGCGATACGGAAATTTATCAGCTGGGGGAACTTGTAGAACTATCCCACATACGCAGTCTGAAGATATTTTCCATCGTAGAATACCTCGCAAATTCTAATTAGGTAACAGTTATCTGATGCTCTCTGTGTCGTTTCCCACAAGCGTTAAAGGAAAGTTCATTGATTCACTAGAATGTGCTTCAAGAGAGTTCAACATGTAAAACAAACTGTTGCGCCAGCATTAGCCGCTTTTTATTCATGACCTAATGCTGCGCTTTGATCCTATTGTCACGCAGCTGCACATGTGATCGTGTAGGCGAATGAGGGTAAATAACGGAGTCAGGTCAATCTAGTTCGAATGGCGTTTCATTTTCTAACGTCTATTACGCTGTTCGCACAGGCTCCAAGGACACTTGATAGAATGTTAACTACATCAACCCAGGCGGTTCACACCCACTTGTCTATCGTGTGCCAATTCTCCCTTAAGGTCAAAATGTCCATTGTTAATCACATTCACCCTCGAATTTCACAATACAAGAGAACACCGATGAGGCAACTCGTTTATTGCGCACATGACGAAAATAAAACTCTAGTCTTTTTATGTAGGCAAATCAGGTTAACATACACTGTCCTCGATTACTCTGTACGGTTGTCAATTGGATTTGTTTTTTAAACCGATTTTGTGTCATCCTCACTACGTTAGACCCGCTTGACCGAACTTGACGAATTGCATATCTTTGAATAGCAGTTAGCGGTGTCCACCAAAACATATTTTCAAATATGTCATCATGTAACCTGTTCGCAAGCAATTCCTCCGAAATCTGACAGCTTCCTGGTTTGCGCCTGTCGTTGTAGAACTTTCCGCCGTTTCCTGTCCCTGTGTTGCATCGGAGGCCGGTGTTCTGCAAATCATTCGAGAGCTACACAATTCGATGGTTCGTTGTGATGTTCTCGTTTTCACAGGATGTTACACAGTCCAGGCTATTTTTCGAGTGCTATCCACTCCGATGATTAAATATGTGGTGTAACATGCAGATTGAGCACATTTATTTCCAAAGTGAAACCGCAGCAGAATTCCATACAGCGAGCTCTTCTTTGAATGCCGCGCATGTTACGTCAGCACAATCAAGCATGACACATCAATCGACCAACAATTCATCGTTTCAAATTTTTAATGGTCTAAAAAGCATTTTGCTTAACAATAACCATAGGATGGAGTTATGAGTTATATACAATAAAAATGAAGAACAGGGAAACTCATGTAGTGTAAATCGTATCAAAATTTGGGTTTTCCATCAAGTATTTGTCCAAATTTGCTTTAAAAATATCCAGGTTGATATAATCGTGACAACGTGCCGTGCGGTCGCATTATTTTGAGCTCCTGATTATCAGGATATACTGTTCTTAAACTTACACTTGACATATTATACGTTGTTCGACTCCTCTCGAAGTCAGCTTTCTGGATATACCACTCTCGTAGTGGTATTCGATAATACGAGCAAATTGGAATTTATCGTGATTTTCCCATATTGGATCTACGCGTGCAACTCTGTTAATACTCTTCAAGTCCTCAAAGGGATTAACGTCATCGGCAAGATCTTATTCTTCGCCGTCGACCGGTCATACTTTCAACATCGTGCGATCAACTACCGAAGAGTATCACCAGATTAAATTCTGATTTTGCTATTTTTCGTGAACACTGAATTTTTGTCGC
>JACCGJ010001353.1:0-56568 GCA_013407085.1 Atriophallophorus winterbourni | reverse complement strand
AAGGGAAAGTGACACGCGGACATACCTTATCCCTTTATGTCCCAAGTTCCCGTATTGACTGTCGGCGCCATTTTTTCGCCATACGTGCTATATTTCTTTGGAATTCCCTACCCGAACATGTGGTGGACTATCCTTGCCTGGCGGCGTTTAAAGTGAAATTAGACTTACATATGCAAAAGAATAACATTCGTGAGCCTTACATTTGATATTCTCTATTGCTTTTATATTATTGTATTTTTTCACGTCATAACGTCACCTGTAAGTTCATGTTTCCGACTGGCTCGGGGTGGCGAGCGTGTGAAAAGTTTGGACAAGGGATGCTAGTAATCTTCTAATTATTTTACGACCAATAACCATCAACTAATATTTCTTTTCGTTTTCACAAAAGTGATATATCTAAATGTTGCTGCTGTGTGTAGCCTATCTGAACTTTTCAGTTAATTTGTTTTATTTTAATTCACCGTTAAGATAATTATTGCTAAGTTCCTACACAAATGATCACATATAACCCCCGGGTAAAATCCATACAAGATTCACGTCTAAACCCACACATAACTGGAAATTCACTGCTGGCAAACTTGACTTGTCACGGTCTCGTCTCGACCCCAGCATAATTTCCGGTGATTTGCTTCATTGATTGTTTTCTTCCTTTGATCAATACGTGTTGCTGATTTGATTCGCGCGAATAGGTATTCGTACGTTGATACATGGATTACAAAATTGAAAATATTTTTTTTGGGAAAATATAGTTTCAGTGTAATTCACTATTTTTCAAACGGATTATTTTAGACGTGTAGTCCTGATTAAGACATTTAGGATAATGAATCCAGTTTATGCGAAAATTTCAAAATTGATTTAACCGCTTCGTCAAGGTCAGCAATAACCACACGATAAAACGCAAATCAGCAAAATACATCGAACGTTTGGTGCATATTTCCAATTTTAGCATATCTGCCTCCGTAGTCTCTCGTTGGTCATCATTAAATTCCAAACGATGCGACACCTGTTGCTGTAATTGCGACAATTGGCAATTCGGTTGCCAGGATTTTTACCCGAAAACGTGTTACATGGTGTGATAATATATTGGAACATTCAACTTAAAAACAGTAATAAAAAACTTGATTGAACAATTTTTGTACATAGTAATTTCCGGTTAGTTACACGTCACCATAGTTCGATGGAATATTTCTTGGGAAAAATACAAAAGTGGAAATAATTTGTTTTCAGCGGACAATATCAGTCGTTTTTGAGGCTCGGGTGTGTATTTGTGAAAACGAGATTGGATCTACAATTGGAAAAGAAACGTCAGAAAATTTATCAGTTAATATACAATTTTTATTACATACAAGGATTTGAGTAAATGAGTATACTGTACCTCAATTGTCAAAATCGTTGTCGTTCCGTTCACACCGGAAATGTAGCGATTTACTTTCCGCTAATTCTCGTACGAATTGCTAAAAATTAACATCGAACTTGACGTTCAGAATCACTTTAGGCCACTATTGGTATACTTTCACTAAGGTTGTCACCTGATAAAGAAGAACATTCATAGCTAAATAATGTCACTCTATTTTCGCAGCACACATCTAACGACGAACTTTGCGTTGATTGCACTCATCCGACAAGGCTCTTTGAGAAGGTTTACTGCGCTTACAAACAGCGGAGCAATTTCAGCAAATGTTTGTAGTTTGTGGTCAACATTCAAGAAGATTGGCATAGTCAACATATTCACCATGACAAGCACAAATTGCACATGTGAATATAATGAACCCCCTATCTTGGACGTGAACCAAACACACGCAAAGAACAATTTCTGTCGTTTTATATTCTTATGAAAAGCAAGATCGGTTTCGAAACAATGGTAGATCGAACAGAATGACAGAATACTCTTTATTAGGAGTAACGCAACCGATGGTTCATTTAAATGCTCATAGAGCTTTATCACATATGTATAAATCCTACGTTGAGAACTTGAATAAAGACGGTTGTTTTACCGATAGGTATGCATTTTATGAAACTCGTTGAATGCTAATCTCAGCTCGCATGCACAGTAATTTTAGTTCAGAATATCACTTTACTTACGACATGAGAAGCAGCCAAGCTATTGTGTGAATTAACACCTTCACCGCTTCGTGCTAATCGAATTTAATATATACACTAGCCAATTTGGTACAAGCGATCTGCTAAAGAATATAAAAGCGATTTTGAGGTGAGTGGTTTGGAAAAATTTCTCAACCCAACTCTTTGTTGATCAATGGAAATGAGGCAGTCTCTCGCTAGTTTCGAGAAGTCGTAAATGGAATATCGGCGCTCAGTTAAGACTGCGTGTATCTTACATTTGCAGTGTTTGAACATACTTCAACTGTGATACATTCTACGCAATGCTGGAGACCAGATTTGAAGTATGGCTTATTTGACCAAGTAATTAGTAGTTGTAATTAGAGATATCTTTAATTCCGGTATCACGCGGTTCTGGCCATGGTTTCGGATCAAGAGTCAAACTAACAGAAAACCACCCTACGTTTACCACTAAAATATAGATTGAATTTTAAATGGACATTCTAAATCATCAGAATAATTGATGCATGCTTTCTATTTGTCACATCGTATGCTTTGCATTGTATGGAATACAGTTGTGCACTAGGTGAGGCTTGATAACGGACGCTTCACGTACCCGGATATCTGATAGCCTCCGGCCGCCTCAACTTGTAGCCATCCTTCGAGAGGAGGTGCTGCACAAATCGAGCGGAACATTCACTCGCCGAATCGGGATGAGAAAGCGACAAATCGCTGGTCTCGATTCGCATGCTTTCATAGCCACTGCTTCCCGCTTCGCCGGCAACACTTTTACGACCAGATTGCGTTGCACCGGGGCAAGTCGGTCCACCGTTGAAGCTGAATTCAAAAAATGGAGAGCAAACGTTAAAAATGTAAATTAAATTAATTTAATTTGGAGTAGAAACAAATAAACAATCAATTTCATTGCACCGAAGGAGTGAAATGCGTTCACACAAGCGTTCGTCTCTTTGTGACTTTCTTTTAGCTCCGTCTTTGAGGTATTCGCTTTAAACAGACATTTTTATTTTATCCTGATTCATAACGCTAATTTTCATCTGAAAAATGTTACACGAGCAATTGCATTTTGTTGGTGCCTCCAAGCGTAAATTCTGTGCCCCACGTTTATTTTGATGCCATTTTCGAAGGTTTTCGACATGATTCATTCAGGAATGAATAATTCTTTGCCCAATTGACTAAGGTGCTTACTACATCCTGTTTTGAACCATAATTACAAATAAACATTATTCTATTAAAGCGGGTTTATTGCCGACAAAGCGAAAATGTTGAGCGGATTGAAAATAACTCCACTTTTAAGCCACACTATCGAGATACTCATTTGTGGTGAAGTAATATAAACTTTGAGAATACAGAATTCATCGCCGAAGCCATTGCAGCACCGGATAAAGTTTGGATAAATTATTTGGAAGCGTAGCCGCATACTAACAATCGAAATATTAAATCTCCAACTAAATTATAGCCGATAGGTCTTTCAGTTCAAGTACTTTATTCTGGAAAACTCTACCATCAAACATTTCATCTTCACTCACCCATTTTAGACAACAACATTCGTTCCGAAAAACAATCTTAATAACAATCTTAACTGTTTCAAGGATCACTGAACCTGATCTTACTGTCTCCACCTGATGACGGCAAACAGCTAGAAACCGGTAGTGGTGTGTAAGGGATGGGAATGTGAGCACCACAATACATTAATCTTAATAGTGATTCTCATAATGACTTTCGTTTTCTTCTCCATGATCTCGTGTCCAAATATATTAAACCACAAAATGTTTTGCGGAAATTTTAGAAATTTTTAATAATTTGCTGATATATTGTGCTGTTAAACCTTGCAATCACAAAGGGTTTTCGGTGTACATCTTGTGATTAATTCACCGCTTATTTCGATTATCGTTATAGACTTGTAGATTGTAACTATACAAAACACCTCGTACCTACAACGTTGCTTGTTTCGACAACTTCGTTCCATTGGATTGTAGTCTGATTATATGCATGAATTTTACGAACCTGGACCTCGGCAAAATGACACACAGTCATAGACTGCGTCCAGGCTGATGATACCCGTTGCTTTGGCCTAGACAGTCTTAAAGAGAACATGCCAGTGAGGTTCCAGCTAGTTGCAGGGTGCATCTTGGCTAATTATTGTGGCAATATAGTTGCGATATAAAACCAAATGTTTTTGTCGGCGGGGATGAACCCCAATGTATTTATCTTAGTAGTAGGGTTTTTCCTCTATATTGATGTGCAGTTTTTAATGGTTACCAACTGTATTCGGCTAGCATCTTGCCTAGTAAGTGATATCGTATCAGACATGGTTTGAATGGATACGTCTTGGTGAAATTGGTTCACAATTCTGTGTGTTCATTATACGCGAAAGGAGGATAAAGCACTCCGGTTAGGGCATCAAATCTGAATACTACATCCAACGGTAGACTTGCACACAGCTCCATGCAAACCAATCATTCATATCATTCACACCACATAATCTGCAAACTCAAATATCATGGTGCTAGTTAGGTGAACCGTTTCACGGATTAGAGAGAAGCTGAAGATGATTATTACCTGAAAAGGCTAGAGGCCCGCTCGGTGGCCAAGTGTGATGGTGATATGTTGTAATCCATGGAAGTGTTGCGACTCGAAGTATATGATTGTCCTCCGTTCACTAGGATGTACTTTGGATCATTTTCGAATCCAGATGGGTAGTGAACATCTGCCATGTATTCTGGGTAGGAGCAGAAAGAGCTGGAAATTTTGTAAGCCTGTCCATTGTTGTGCGATTCTCGTATCAAAGCATCACGCATTCGGACAGAAGTGTGGTTCGGGGTGGAGGTAAAATTCTCATTGGTATATGGGAAATAAACAGGGTTAGCAACTTGGTACTTTGCACTATAATCTTCCTGATTTCGCATGCTCAACGACACTGATGACAAGGAATGTTTGGCTACATGGCCGGAGTTGTTTTGCCCCGTATTCAGTGATTCTGGTGAAGCACAACGTTCGTGGTTTGTTTTTCGTCTGGTCAAACGTAGTGTTCGTAAAAATGGCAAAGTGAGAAATCGAAACTTTTTCAGCGATAGCCCGCCACATCGATTCTCTTTAGCATGGGAATTTTGCGTCACACCTTTGGGTGCATTTTCAGCCACTGGGAAACTTTTGATTGCTATTTGCGCTGGATTAATTATACTTGGTGTCGATCGGAGGTTTGGGATCGCGTTTCTCATGCTCGTTCTTGCAACTGGGGAACAAGAAGTGCTATGCAACGAGAAACATGTGTTTGCATTCAAATTGTTTGGATTTTGAAGAGAATTCGAACGACGTGGACCGTGAACTCCTGGTTGCGAAGCGGCATCAACACGTTGATTTGAGCAGCTCCTGAAAGAAAGCAGGATAGGACGTAGATTACAATAGTCTATACACAATTGACATCGTTCGTCCGATTACCGCCTATCGGTTTGAGGGCTTAGGAAAGGAAACTTCCTCTCGAATCGACTGATTACTCGTTCGAGAAGCTGTAGGACATGAAAGCCGCATGGTTTATGATGTACATGGTCGACATCGACTGAAAGAGGCCAACGGCAACAACAACGCAAGACTTGATTCTGAGGAGTAAACTGGGTTTTAAAAATTGAAAATAAATGAAACTGACATGTATGAATCAATATGCTCAGAATCTAATTTTATGAGTTTATTAAGAACAACTAATGTGATGTCTTTTGACCGTTTCTCTATCATGAAGTAAACTGAATGAGTTTAGTGTTATTTTACCCGGTGGAATTGTCACATGCTTTGACCGCCTCAAGTAGCAAGCATCGAATGCTTTAAAAATGATCAGACTACAAGAAAGCTCACGATCCACGATTTTTATCATACTCTTGGATATATTATTTCACATTCGGTTATTATCCACTAGACGTATTCCAGTTTTCCACCTCTGAGTTCGAATCCCATGATGGCTACATAATTGTTTGAATGAGCTTTTAATTTATTTTACAAATATCTCGATGAATTAATTGATTTAAAAAGTTAAAAGAGGAATTATGCTGCGCCTACTTGATGAGTGCAAAGAGAGGTCAGTTGTTAGGGATGATGGGAACGTGTGGAAAATGCATAAAAGAACTTGGGAAAAATCGCTTAACAACAGCTGCCACAATTTTGACGCTGTTCCGCATGTTAAGAAACAAATTAGTGAATATATCAACAAAAATGGCTAATCTACAGCTTATAAGCTTTACGATCACTCTTCTATCGACTCAATGGCATTGTAAGCCTTCTTCTACTCTAGTTATAGAGTTGAATGTTTGACTTTCAGTTGAAAAATTTACAAGCCTACACAACATAACAGTAGAATATCCGCAAGGAACATATCATTTTTCATAACATAAGATGAACTTACGAGGTGGAAATCATATCATTCGTTTTCTTTTGGTACTCTGGAGTCGTGGACGATCGATTAGCCGCACAACTCGTCTGTATTTGTAGTCTGGGAAATATCACTTGTCGGCTCAAATCTCTCGGAATGTTTTCGTGATCAATTGGTCTATGTTGCGGATCAAATTGCTGGGTATTTTTCATGTTCGCATTAATGCCGATAGCGTTGACCCATTCAGCGACTCGGCGTAGTGCGACGTCGTCAGCGGGAAGCTCATGCAACTCTTGTTCCCCGTTTGGTATACAGCTGTTTGATGAGTTCGTTTGATGCTGGAACTTAGCTTGGCAAAAGAATTTTGGCAATATGGGGATTTTATGGACCTCGGCTGCGTCCTCGGGATTCTGAATTGCCCCAAGACTGAGTGCGTTCATTGTCTGTTCACCGCAACCACTGTAAAACAGAAACATTTAATAATAATACCTTTCGTTAGTGTTTGATATTTTCCGGTGTTCTCTTATCCGAACAATTCCTGTTTCACAATCGTAAGTTGAACCTTTTTATATCCAAAACTTTTCAGTAAGTGGGCCTGATATATTTGGCGGCAGGTACAAATCAAGTCAGCCAACTAAATGCAAGAGAAATTAAATGGACAGTGGAATCAATCTACTATTCATTCAGTGGTAGATAGCTAGTGCTCTCACATTGTACTGACCCCACGGGCGGGTGAAATAGCCGTCAACGAAGTGAAAGATTAGCTGCAAATAACGAAACGATACTGTGAGTAAGGAAGTAATTATTAGTAACCTCCTATATGTTTATCTGTAATATCTCATTCTAATCCAAGTTTACAAACACGAATAAATTAACAGGACAAAACACCACAGTTAGCCTTCAATTTTACGTTTTTAATACCAGGCATGCATTCTGACAACAGGGAGCTCAAAATTAAACTTTATTTACCAATCATCCAACATCTTTCAGAGAATCAGATTCTATTGCCGTCGCTCACTTTGCATGAACCGTCGTAGAATTTAAGCGACGGACGTAGATGGTATGAAAGCACAAACCTGATCCAAGCAAAGTGCCGCAAAATTCGAGATTGCACGTGGGCTAAGATACTGTCAGGTTGCCCAGGCCTAGACAGATATGAGGAAGAAAAAAGAACAGGAGACGGTAGTGGGACTCCAGCCTGTTTCAGCATGCATCTCACTACCTCTGGCCAATTAATTTAGAACGGTGTTAGCCGCACAGCACAAAGTACTGCACGATTGCACATCCGTGCGGGACGGACGTAGAAGCCGAACATCAAAAGGTTTTCTAATATATCAGATGTAAATGAATGATTCCAAAAGAGGTCTCAGTATACCCATCGCTTGTTAATTAGCTGAATGTCCACAGATAGAGTTGGGGTACACACGCGGCTTTCAGACAATTTCAAAAGTGTTCCTTTGGACAGCAACCAACACTGCAATAAATCATCAACACAGAGTACCTATTTGCTAGCTATAAAAAGATAGTCATTTCCGAACAAACAAGCAGGCAAATACATGCTCCCATCAGAAGCTTACTTCATCAATAGTGGATTGCACTGTTGTTTCCGTCGGAGGCTTTGACATTCAGGAAGGTCGGTAATTCCTTTCAATGATTCGATAAGTTTATCGGCCAACGAATCTGGAGATGGAACTTTTCGCGTGTAATTTCGTTTCGTCTGATTGGATTGCGGTGTCGTGTGTTGGGAACGATTGGAATTTATATTACCCTGTGGATATGAAAACGTTTAGAGGGACCGTGCATTTTCGCAAAATGGGTCATAGTAGAACATCTATTTCTCACCTGGGGAAAAGATATTTGTTTGTTTTTCTCCGTATATAAGTTCTCTGCATTCTTTTCCCGGGAATATGATGGGAGTTCTCGCTCTTTTCCAGGTATCAGTGGTAAATTCCTAGTAGCCACTGAATAAAATACCATAAGGAGTGGTCAATAACAGTGGAAACCAATAATTAGTGATTATTGCTATCACTTTATTACGGTATAGAGATTCATATATTTCAAGTTTTATTAGCACGGAAAGATATGGGTGATAGTCTCTTCGCTTACTCGACAGGCTTCCGCGGTTATTTGTCTCAATATTGTCAGTAATTATTTTTCATCGATGTTTGTATGAAATTCGGGTGGATGACAAGCTCGGCAGGGCTCAAACTGTAAAACTATCAGATAAATATCTGGATAACTACCACAAGATAATAAGAACGCTACTGCGATCCGTGATTTCAAATCGAAACTGGATGCTTATATCAAAGAGCACTCCACTGTCGGCTCTGTGTGTCGACCTCATATGAACCCACAAAAGCCAAACACCTAAATGAAATTTCGATTGCATCCTGTGTATTTTTATCGCTGTCATCTAACGATACATGTAAAGCAATTGCTTTCTTTCACCATAAAATCTCGATTCTCGATTCTAAATAGAAAGTGTATACAAAAATAAATTGAATACGTGTAAGGATTCAAATTTAATTGATAAATGAACCATAATTTAAAACCCAAATCACCATTCTTGAAATAAAGGGTTCTGAGTTCATTTATGTTAGTGGTTGTCACCAATAATTTATTCTAAAGGCTATGAATGAGTGCTACAGATTTATTTAGTGATTGAATAACACAATTAAAACAAACAGTGTCTAAACATTCGTACAAATCATGCGCGAATTCTCAATGTCGGTTCCTTGGCCCAGGAAGGATATCAAACTAATGCAGTGTTTCTATCGTCGATCAATAGAGGTAAACCACTGCATGGAGAACAAGGCTTGTGTAGAAAGGAAAACTCATTTAAATTTGTTCAAATGTCCCCTTGGGTGAATTAGGGTAGATTGAAATGCTGTACAGAAAACTACATACATCGAACCATTCATTACGCAAGTTTTTTTCACACACAGAGACATAATAAACTCTCGTAACCACGATTAAATGCAGATGGTACCTCATTCATGCCTAAATTGTGGAACGTATTTTTATTTTGTAGGCGTATCTGGAACACAATATCTTGGAAAATTACCCACTCAAATATTTCGTATGAGTAAACCATTTGCTGTTATAATATTTGTAATCTATGTAAACTAATGTCCTCACATATCTTTCAGTTCTCTCAGCATTCATTTCTGACTACTTGTTGCTTATTGCTAATTAAACTTATTTTAGACCACATGGAATTACCTGGAATTACCTTGGGAAAAGAAACAGTTGTGTAATTGATTTATAAAAGAATAAACCACTACTATCGCAGAATTGATAAAAACTTGTCACTTTTTACTCATATTTTACGCCATTAAACAGGCAAACGTCATTCGTGTGCTCAATCGAATTGCTTTTTGATATTCGTGTTAATTTTTAATTAATCTTATTATTATTATTAGAACCTGAACTGGATTGCTAAAAATATATTGCTGTTTAAATGATTTAAATTTATTATCTAGTGCGAAAGCACAAGCATTATAAACTGTTGTCAATAAAATGTTAAATTTTGTTGTATTCAAATCTATTTTGTCAATGAATGCTGATTTTCTGGTATTTTTTATTTTATTTCAAGTGCTACTTACTACGAATTCAGTAACCCGTACCCGATTATTTTACCGTTCAATAAAATAAGTTGTTTAAACTTACTGCGCGTTGAATCAAGGAATATCCGAGGATCGAAGTTCGTTGCATTGTGCAGTGACACTGAACCATCTGCAGGTGGAGAATGAATCGTGTTCCCATCGTGTACATTGTCCGCCTCTTCTGTGTGTTCCGAAATATCTGATAAAGCACGGTTCCCCTGGGCGGTGTTATGATTATCTGATTTTACATCAACCGGGTAGTTGATACAATCCGTTTTGTTCGCAGGTCTATTCCGTACGTACACGCTCTGGTGCACCGACGAACAATCGGCGTGCTGAAAAAAGCGAAAGATTTTCGTGATATCGTAATTTTCGTTTTGATTTCCAATTGAAATGTGTGGTAATGAATTTAATGTTATCAATAAACACGAAAACAAAACCGATTGTTGCTCCGCAGCTAATATTTAGATTGAAAAATACAGCAATACTTGTATGACCTTTTTCTCTGTCTATCATATCAGGTGAAGTGTGAAAACGACAGTAATATTCAACTCATCAGAGATAAAGTTTACTTTTTCCAGCTTTAATGTATGATCTCTTTTCGTTCACGGGACGTTTTCTAGTAAAGTATCATATGCTTCGTAATTTATAAAATTTATAATTAAAATTAAAATTCAATTTAATTAAAATTTATAAAATCTGCATGATGCATGTAGACATTTATTGAAAGATGCAACTTCAACAGCTCGTTATGCGGTAGTTAGATTTTCAATAGATTCTGTGTGTTACTAAACACTCCATAAAATTTCACCATCATGCTTTACAAGATTGAAATGTTCCAGATTTCAAATAAACTGATTTCCCTCACCTCCGCATAATTTTCACAAACTGATGGTTCATTTCGAGCGGACGGGTACCCAGTCATACAATTCATTTCCGAGGCATTCGGCTGCGATTCACAGCGCTTTGCTTCTGGCCCATCTATCCATGTTTCATTCAACTTGTCGGGCATATTTCTTCTTTGACTTGATGATATAGAGCGTGGCCAAGCTGTTGCATTGGTACGTGGCATGATTCGTTTTACTGAACGTGATCCAGCTGAATTATCTTCATCGCTTGATCGACTGGACTTCTGTTATTTGAAACAATAAGTTAAACGATGCATTTTCGAATTTATAATCAAACTAGAAAGCGCACTAACTTACCGAGCGGTCACGTGGTGGTATCACAAATGAGTTTGGTTCGGTGTCACTTGCAAGTCCTGTAGAAAACGATGACAAGTCCACACTGCCGTCTGCTGTTCCTCTTGGTCCTAATTTCGCCAAATGAAGCTTCAGTGGTTGGTCCGTGGTAAAACTCTGACTGCGGCGATCTTGACCCATGTAGATCACTGTGTCGCATGACTGCTCACTGCTGGAAGAATAATCTAAATCCATATTGACAGAACAGGTTGAGCTGTTATAAGACGATCGACCGAGCCGTGGGCCACGCAATCTCCGTTTACTTTGCAGTCGTCTGGAGCAGTCCGTTTTGAAGGAATTTGATATATTTTCAGGTGTACTGAGGGCGATCTGCATGTCATGTGCTGACGGTAATGTTGCATTGCTTGAAACAACCCTACGTCGTCTAAGACGGCTGATCTTGGAAACCAGCTGAACAATCTACAAAGTAACCAAGGCATGCATTCTCGTTTATAAACGGATTTTAATAGAGATCACTGAATTAATTATATATTTATGTAAGAGAAAATGAGCGGCTTTGGCTTGTGGAAGTATGTATGCGTGAGACCATTGGGGAGAATTCATATGGTGCGCGCTTAACAAGCAATATACAGACAGGAAATGTGAGTAAGATTTATCTTACAAACAGCATGAAATTCAACATGGTACATGCCATTACCATTATCATGGACAGTACTACGCCAGTAGCAAATACCGTTTGCTTAAGTGCCACACAATCACTAGAAATAAAATTATGAAGGAATTGGAAAGTGCAGGACGTAAACAGCTACGGAATCTATAATAGAGTGAGCACAATTAAACTGAGATGAGGTGCCCACATCCGCATAACAGCTTAATTGTGGCTTTCACTATCATTCGTCATATTAATCTTTCTTCGCTACTCCATTTTGCGACGTAAAAGATCAATCAAACACACCAAAAACATGCCGAGAGCAAGACCGCCGCTGTACACGATTTTTATCTATACCACCAAGAGCAATAAG
Organism: Atriophallophorus winterbourni; assembly: GCA_013407085.1. Lineage (NCBI taxonomy): Eukaryota > Metazoa > Platyhelminthes > Trematoda > Plagiorchiida > Microphallidae > Atriophallophorus > Atriophallophorus winterbourni. The sequence continues at coordinate 44,303 of JACCGJ010001353.1, read as the reverse complement.
TCATTGGGAATTCTCATCCTCCGGACCTCAAACTAGAAGACGAGTCGAACCAACTGCAGCTAGTTATGCTGCCAAGGCCTTCATCTGTCAAGTCAGACTCTGTCTGTCATTCCTAGTAAGGAGACGCAAACATATCCACTGTAGGAAAATGATGATTTTCCATTCGCAATACGTGCCCTAACCAGCGAAGTCTATGTAAGGTAACTTCTATGTTAGATATTTACGTCGCTACCAAAGATATTAGTTTAGAAAGTTGCGTTACGTATCCGATGGTGCGAAAACGGTGATTGTTGGAGATATACAGATTTCTTAACGAGGAAGGCAATCAAATATATGCATAATGCTTCAGTGTAATCAGAAGAGGTTAATTGTGCTACTTTTCGGCCAATAATGGGTACAGAATTGTGCTTCTCGCTACCATTCATACGGTGTTTAGCGTACACGAAACCCAATGATGATGAACCTACCTAATAAGTACAATTAGCGCAAAAACGGTCGTAGGTTGTATCTTAGAGTAGCTAAACATTGTAGCCACTATTGACACGTTCTAACTTTAGAATGTCCGATTCATGCAATGTATCTAGCTGGAATTAGCTAACCGAATAACAACGTTTACAAGCCCTGCAATCCGTTACCGGTTTCTACCCTTTGTTTATCAGTAGACGGAGGTAATGAAATTGGGTTCAGCAAATCTTGAAAACGTACTAAAATGATACAACGTTTATAAGTCGAAACTACAGTTAAATTATCTCGGATATGCTAAAGTCTGGATGCGAAAAGACCCAAAACTGTTTCCAGTAAGATGGACGTGATAGTAGACAAAACAATTAAATGCGATGGCTCTGTAGCAACTCCATTAAATATACATCAGTCTCGGGAACACTTTTGATGTTTAGTGCTAACAGAGTGTATTACAAGCGGTGTCATTGTGTTATATTCATTGGATAAAAACATCAATACAGGCTTCCTAAAGTAAAATCATTATTTATTTGCGAAATTAGCACAAAAAACTAAACCTACCTGGGAGGTTTCTTTGAAATATTGTGACTCCGAATCTACATGAGCTAAAATACATGGCTGCATTTGATTTCCGGTCAAAGCTTCCTTTAGCAAATGCGTCAGAACCGAATCCCGGTAAGGCAAATGACGCTGCCCCGTTAGCAAGGCCAGTATCACGCTAGCCATCCCCGTGATTGAAAGACTTTTAGTACTTGGATTAGCGCGAAATCCTAAACGGTTTTTTAAAATAAATTTTGAGGGTTCGGATTCCGTATTGATGGGGAAGCTGGAATGCCCTTCATGTCCATAGCGTCCGCATCCCAAATCAAGTAGTTGTAGCTTCGCTCGACCACCGTAAACTGAAAAGCAGAAATTGAAATTCAATTTTAGGAGCTTGTGATTTTAATGTTGTTCAACCTGCTGACGATAAATGTGCTTAATCGTTTGTTGCCCACATCTCTTACATTTAAACTTACTCAGATTAATCATGAGTTTATGTCATGATAAATTCATCCGTTAAACCTTTTTGAAAAATCAATATTTCTCATGATTTCGTCCACCTCAGTGCGCAATGCACCCGTATATGATTGCACATGCTCAGCAAACTGGTTTGACCTCACGTGACCTGAGACATAAAAGTCGATAACGGACGATTGACCAATTACCAGCATTATCGATTAACAGAGCAAATGGACCGAACATTAAATTATCAGCCTCTTTCCGATACTGGATACTCGATGGAACGAACACTATCATGCGAGAAATTAACTGGTCCAAGAACCAGAGCACAACTCAGTTAGAGCAAAGGATATCCTCTCTGCTATTTCGATGCTAGCTCATTGTTTTACACGGGTTACGTAGCGAAATCTGTGGATGCGTTCTAAGTAGTTTACACTGTTCCCTACAACGTGTTATGAAGACTTAGTGGGAGCATCCTCAAGACTGCTGGCGTGACATAAATTGAAATTTTTAGACAGAACCTATTCGTCGAAAATCGACTTCTTCGTGATCTTTTATTGCCTTGGACAACACTAACAACCACTGAAACAATATATTTAATATCATGTGACATTGAATTCCCGCTTGTTCGATATTGATCAGATATATTTTCGATTTCCTCAATGTATGTATTGTAGAGGTTGATGTGAAGTACCAAAAAGGAAATCCTTTGCTCTATTCAAAGGTTTTTCCCAGAAAATGGGAATTCTTAAACTTACATCGGCGTTGCAATATACCTAATCCAAATTATGCAAGATACTCTGGAACATTTGTGTAAAAATCTTAATCTGCCTTATGGTTCGAGGCTTGATGAGCTTACCATTTGTCCCACTATCACTGCTCTCCACGCGGCATTGATAAACATGTAACGTGAATAACATGTGAGAGAGTCCTTCCGACTTGTCCGATGTGATTCTTGTTCTGTTGGTGAGTGCAGTGTCCAACAGAGCGGCGGCACGTTCCATAGTGGTGGCGCGAACTTCATTTAGCATGGAAAACTGCTTCACGAAGAACGATGCATCAGATAATGCTCTGTTGCTGTTTAAGTCGGAGACGGAGGTGTTTAAGCAGTCTGTCGTGCGAGTAACTTTGGCCGGATGATGAGGTGAACATATATCATCTGGAATAAAAACCAAGTAAAGGATTTTGACTTATTTGTTTCGTTTATTTTTAAGCATTCATGAAGGAGAATGACGACCTTAATGAATGTGTTAGAGAACAGTACATTGGGGATGATTGCGGGAGTTTATAAGTTATTAATATTCACACGAATAACTGAGAGCTCAGAACTGGTAGAAAAGCAATCATCTTAAAAAATCCACTGAATAAACGTGAGCATCGATTAAAAAGTACATCAACATTCCATGTATACTGGGGCTAAAATCCATCGATCTTCGGTTACAAAATCGCATTAAAAACCGACCTTATGGTTTTTTCCAGCAAGGTGTTTAAAGAAAAATGGGTACATATTAAGCAAACATTACGTCCCATATCCATATTATGGTCAAAACCATTGAATGATTGCATGTTCGGATAAGCTCACGAGTCTTTACTAATTGCGTAAGAGGGTGATTTTCGGTGTGTGTATTTCAATGGTCAATGTGAGGTCACATCTCATGCACGTTATAAAAACATTTGCATTTCAGGGTTGGACAGTTGTTCATGGAATGGTATTTTCTGGTAATTTGCTCAACAATGATAAATCTTGTCGAGGAGCTCAATATTTTCTCGAAGCAATCATGCTCAGCGTCGGATTGATTATTACGCAACAGGATGCGGGTAAGTACGGAGTTTTCGCCGTTAGGTTTGGGCAAAAAACTCTCTAATATTTTTACTTGCTGACTGAGCATGTGCTCTGGTTGAGGTTACAAGATATTCATATACCGATGTGGATTAGGAAAGTTAGTAATAAGAAGCGATAGTAGCTTGTGTCAAGATTACTGAATTTTAGCTCCCGGGTAATAATTTAGAAATTGACTATTTAACAGTCTGTTTACTTTTAAACTTAGTGAGCCCTCAGCCACCTCATTTACAAATACACGGTACTTGCTATTAACTGATAGTTAAACGTTATCAGTCTATTAAAATCCCATCCTGGTAACTGTGGCAGGCCAGCCAGTATTTAAGTGAACTTTGAGCTATCTTAGAAGGTGCAACATGTCCAAAAAATCAAATAAATTATACGTATCTTTGATTACACTTGAATATATACTGGCAAACCATACCAGTTTTGGGGCGTAGGTGAAAGAAATATACGCGAATATGGAGCCTCCGTTCGATGTCGGTGTATGTTTTTAATTTCACTAGCACTAGAGTGAGCACGGTTATCAAGAACAGGAATGGATGTTAGGTTGGCGTTGGGCATCACAACGATTTTGATCCATGCGATGAATTTGTATCAATGCAGCTCCGTCAGTTTGGTCATTTAACACCGTTTCAGTTGCGACGATAAATTAGGTCGGGGTTTTCCTAGGACTTATTCACCCAACAAAAATAAACGAAAACATTCGCACTCTATTTCGCGAACAGAACAAGCGTCAACAGTTCATTGCGTGAAACTCCCCGGGACTTACCGTTTGAAGCCACATTTGCCAATAAATCTTTGAACTTCTCATCCGCACCGCTGATTTCCACCGCAGAAACACGAATCGCGAATCTTGTACCCTCGCTTTCTTTTTGTTGATTCAGTGCTCCATAAAGCCATGCGATTGCACGAGGTATAACTCCCACATTTTGCCATTGCTGATCCATTCCAAGCATGGTGGTAGTCTTCCCTGAATAAGTCGGAAATATTTCATGGTTAATACACATTTGATGACGTACGTAAATGAAGATTTAAATCGATAGGATACCAATGCTAAACTGCTGAAACATTTTCCGAGGTTCGAGTACTGACTACCAGTTAGGACTCTTATTGCTCTATCTGTTATTGCACATTTTAACAAATACATCCCAAGCTTATCTGGTTCAAATGGGAAAGTTTCCGATAAAGGGTCATAGAAGCAGGAGAGATCTGCAATAGAAGATATTCGAAATTTAACCTTTACACTAATGTTGAAAACCAAAACCCATGAATAATGTTTTTACAAATAACACTTTAAAATATTTGTGTAACATGCAAAGTATACCAATGAGATAAATTGTCCCTAACTGTTCAGTAAGAACTTAATTTGGTAAAGACATCTTAGTGCAAATGAAATGATGGGCCTTCGATATAACGACGTTCTGGAAGCCAGTGTAATATGCTTCCATCAAGTCAGTCTGTTTTCTAATTTTGCTACACAAATGAATGGCATCGTTAAGTGAAGAGGAAACTAAAATAAATACTTGTTCCCAATTCGGCACTGCGAAAATTCTCTCTCTTTCTGCATAAGGAAACCAGCTAGAAGATAGATGATAACAAATCATCCGTTGTGTTAATCTGCTTTAGTTTTTTTATTAAAAAAATCGGTTTTTCGTGACACAACTAAGTAACCTTCGTTCGCTAGGCAAGTACAACATCCAGCACATCACCACATGGAAACACATCTCGCGTGAAAACCTACTCAATTCGGTCACTTTAATCTCGGTACCGAAGAGTGCGCATAAAGATTTTAAAAACACTGCAATACAACAATGATTATGTTAAACCAGTAATCGGACGCTGCGAGTCGCTCACCTGTTTGTTTATGTCCCAGCGTTAAAACGCACGAATCCTGTCCCCGCAGCACGGCTTTGATGGTATCAGTCAAGGCAAACAAACAGAGGTCGGTCTGAAAAAAACGCAACGGTCATGATGAAACGGTTGTTCCCCGCTTCGATATACCAAGTAAACTGTTTTCTAGAAAACATTAAAACCATTTTGCCTGCACATTGCCGTCAATAACGGATCGAGTAAACTTGTCCGATTTATTGTAAGTCATCGACAAGTGTTGTATTTATGGTGTATTATAGCATAGAACATGCGAAATTTTCAAATGTTTCCTAAATTGAACTTTCCATAAATGATCTTGATTCTCTCCGCAAGTGATTTGAAACGGGTTGCTTTTTTACGCCCTTAACTCTGTAGTGCAACTCAAAAACTTCAAAAAGATTTAATGGGAACATTTTACGTCTGACAATTCGTCTTTTATCTTTTGTCGTTCACTTAATAATTGAGGGTTGAGAAGCATAGAACGCTTCAAGGATGATTAATCAATATTTTTCAATATTTTATCGGTGTTGCCAGCCCAATGTTGTTACAACCCTAAGTCATCATATAATTGGAACCTTGTACTTTGGTACGTTACTTGCCAGAAATGTGAAATAATGTTTCAGCTACAGAGCCAATAGTCGAACAGAACGTCAAGTGTATTGCGCGCTTCATGTAGATGAGCCATATTTAGTAAATACACAAAATAATTAAGCCAGGCTGCATGTGGGTATGTTGGCTTAGAATGGGAAGGTAGACTGGCAGTAAGACTGCAGTATTCACGGTTACAGCTCACTATGCATGGTGATCGTTCGGAAAAACTTTAGTTGTACATCGCAATAGTTCCACGCCGAAGCACGCAATGTCGTTATTTAATCTGCCCATTTATATTTGAAGGTCAGTGCGCGTTTCAAATTTAAATGAGCAGATTAAATAACGACGGGGTGTGCTTTGCAACTGCCGAATACATATTTCATTTGAAATCAAACAACGATGGCACTTCGAAACCATCATTTTATATGGATGGCTTAACTAAGCGTGCGTTTCAAAAATGCGTGTCAATCGTTGAAATGCTACTGAATTTGGAAATGACGTTAATGGTTTAAAATCGCTGCATTAGTTTACCCAGTTTCATCATGTAACTGTGTTATAGGGCTTTTGCATGTAGTGCACCTCCACATTATGTTTGGTATGTCATGAATACGTAGCTTACCATTTTGTTCACGTCATTGTGTACGCCATCAAACGAATAGCACTTGCCCGCCGAGGAGAGGGCTCTCTTCCGCATTGGTGTTTGATCCCACAAAGTAACCTGATTTCCATGCCCACGAATGGTGATACATTTTTTGTGAGTCCGAGTTTTAACGTTCGAAAGTGAACTTAACGGTTGACTGGATGATAAAAAGTGTCCGAGTGGTCCATTGGCAAACGACTTTGTAATAGACGAAGCGAACTCTTCTGGAGTAGGTTTGATGCAGAGGATAACTTTGACCTGTAAAATGATTGTGTTGAGAATAAAAAACTATGATGTGGGCTAGCGAATTAGTACCAGACTGAAATGTGTCTGACTAGTCAAATGTGTGTCTTGTCGTTATGCTAGTAAATATCAACGGACCGATCGAAAGAAAACATATTGGTCTCACGAGTTGGGACAAAATTTGTTTGAATAACAACAACTGTGTTCTGGCACTTTATTCGGTCTGGCTTGGTATCGGCAAGATCAGAAACGGTGAGTGGCAATATTCTAGTCTTGTGTCTAAAACGTGCAGTGATCTTCAGTGTACGGTTTTGCGAGAGCTACGTGAAGCCCGAATACCGGTGAGAAACAACTTGATATTCACGGATAAATTGAACAATATGAATTCCCAATTAATTGCTGTGTGTAACCTTAGTCATGTGTACGCCTACGTGTCAGAGATCAAGATACGCTTAATCGAGGCAGTGTTCATGGACAGACAATGTACAATGTACAATGTACAAGTAAGTGTTAAATTGCACCGTTAAATTAACACGTAATTCGATAGCTCACAAATTAAACCTGAAATCATCTGAAAATGTTATACTGACAAACATCTCACCTTTCCAGCGGAACCGGCATGCTTAGATGTGGCAGAATTTTGACTTGGTGAGCATGCGAAGAAACAGCCGGGAAGATCGACGCTCTGGTGACGGAATATCCTCGCGAAATTGTAATGTCGTTGTTTTGAATCCAAAACATATCTGCCTTTGTCCGTCGGTTGCATGGGTCGATTTCTAACATCGGTTGGGTAAAGTTTCTTGTTTATGTCCATCAATTCTTGCACGAAAGAGTAAAGGATTCAAATTTGCTTCACTAGGAACACCACTGCTTCTGTGAATGCAAAAAATCAAAAAAATACATTCACATAGGAGTTTTTAAACAAAATAAAATCTCAGACATGCGAATTCACGTGATTCATGCGACAGAGAAGTTTGTTGTACGAAACATCGTTTCCTTCTTCGACGTTCGAACTCGTGGGATGATTCTATTTGAATGTTTCAATGCAAACACAAAACAAAATGGGAAACAAGATGGCCACATTTGCAGGCTTTCCGGTTAAAAGCATTACACGATCTGTTTGCACTGTTTGGACACATCAAGTAGACATAGTACGAGTCGCGAAAATTTATGGCAGTGAGACAAGGTTAGAAATATGCAAACCAATTGTGATAATGTTGGCAACTTCAACTCGCGGCTAAAACAAACACAATTCGCATGTTGATGCAACTAAAATGAAAACCTTCAACAACCTATCGTTATTTGCATGCTTTACAACCATTGACACGTTTAGAGTTTATCCTCTTCGCTACGTTCTCATGTTCGATGATATCAAAAGTGTATTCAACTTTAAATCTTGTTATAATCAGTGAACATTTATAATACCCCAAAACTCGTAAGTACAATCAAAATCATCAAAGCTTTCCTGGGGCATTTCACAAGTCCGCAAAATCTAACTGCAATCAACTGAAGAGGTATACTGAACTAGTAAATCTGTACGAAACTCACTGCTGGTGGTACCAAAGGGAAATCGTTTGCACACTGCGGTCTCATTCACGTTACCATTTCTGTAGTTATATACCTAGTCCTAAGCAACCTGATGTTAGCCAATTTGTTATATTTTGCATCGTGCCAGACTTACAAATAACACGTCACATAATGTGGCTACGCATGTCAATGACAGATGACGAAGGATACATTAAACTCAAAAGCATAATTTCTGATTCATATTAACATTGCTTTTCTATCAAACACACACCACTACTGGTTTTATACAGTTTTCACGAAACATGTATGGACAGTATGATCATGATCCGCGTGTTCTGAAACACACGATAAATGACAAACAAAGCATGAACTTTCAATCGCTGTTAAATTGGATTGATGCAACTAACTTGTTCAAACAAGTCATGCGGATCATGTTCGTACTGTCCCTACTAGCCGAGCGCAATCAGAACGAAAACTGTCGGGGGTTGTGTGGGTTGGGAAAGCATGTAAATATGGACATCTTTCCCAATCCAATTCGCCTATTTTTCAATTTCCAAAAGTGTCGTATGTTAAGCCTTGGAAAATATGTGGATTTACAATATTTTGTTGGTTCACACAGCCTCTTTTGGACCATGGAACAAAAGGACTTAGGTGTGTTGATAAGCAACATCCTAGAGATGTCGAACAACTGCAACTCCATCTATCGCAAAACATCACAAAAATTGTCACTCCTAAAGAGGATTTTCGGTAGGTTATCAAAACAGACAATACCCCACATTATTACTAAATACATGAAACCCACGATGGAATACGCAGTTCAAGCATGGTCGCTATGGATTAAAAAAAGATGTTGCGACTTTGCTACCAATCTTGTCGCCTGACTCGATAATGGTTTACAATTTAATTTAAAAATTAATTTAAAATTCACAAGCAATTCAAGATTTTTCTCAAAGCCTACTTTCGTTTTAATATAGCCCCGATGGTTTACATTTAGCACAGAATGTACGTAAGTTTGGAGCATTTCGGTGATGTGAAGATGCACTCCGACAAACATTTAATTTCTGATAGATAGAATCAATGGCGTATGGTTGCTTTGGATTTTACAAAGAAGGTGATACTGTTATGAAGCACGAAACAGTTTATTATTTTATCCTTTCTTCCCAGCCTGCTATGGTCAAAACAACTAATGTAAAGCTCCACTTTTAATTGCGAAATATTTCATCCACTGAGCTTGTTGTTAGACTATATACACCTGAATCTGATTAGTAATTTTTGGTTAATCAGCATTTTCACACTGTGCAATCAAAATGGGTCCCCTTTCTTTGATAATTGCGCGTGCATGAGCGAATTCGCGAGTATGTCTTCAATTTGAAAACTTGGTGCCAAGATTATACGTTATTTGGGAAAACAGAGTTATGAAAATTTGATGTATGACCAATTATGTATGAAACATAATTAGTTTCGACACCCACTTATGATGTAAAGCTTGAGGCGATTAAAGGTATGGCATAATCATCAAAAGGTCCTAGCGCGTCATCATTAAAATCTGTCTCTAGGTTTGTGAGTGATGCAAATCCACATCTCAGTGTTTAGATAAGATTGAGCATGGATCTCCGAGTTCAGTGGGGATCTTGCGGTGACCGACTCACTGACGTGTCTTAACTCTGTTGTTTTCCATGTGAGATGATGAGAAGTGATTGTTATTCAATGAACGCCATGCGGAAGCTGCTTCACTAAATTTGCTGTGTCCGTTAAAGATACGTGGTTGCGTTCTGCAAACGTTAGACGTGGAAGAGCATCTTAACTCAACTTGGTGGATATAATCAACAAGTTCAATCGATCTACAACTACCCTTAATTATATGATGGTTAAAGACCGTTCTAAATTAAAAGCCCGATGTGATGAGAGAAACGTACTGCGTTATACTAATCAGTTCGCCATTAATGCTCACAGTGAATAACGGTTGCTGTTTATTTAGGCCAATTATGTCTGTTGACCAGGACTCAAACTCTAAAGGGGTGGATTCTAAAGCAATGGAACATATCTTAAAAATTCTATAGTTCCGAACTCTACAACATGGTGATATCACGATTTACACGTGAATTTTGCAATTATGCGATTTAGAGTCTGATTCATTACAAAATTTTGCCCCGAATTCACATGTAGTCAATAAAAGTAGCCGAGAATTTTTGGTCTACAGCAGCGTAAATTTACACAACTCTAAACCTAGTACTTATTATTTCCAAGTGAAGGAAGATTATTGGGAACAATAAACGACATCTATCCATAAAGCACTACAAACACAGCGTTTCTAGTCAAATTTATTCCATAGGAACTTATTATTTTGCATTAAGAATCGTTCACTTCATCCCAAGCGAGATGTTGAATGCAGTTAACCGGCGATGGCTCCCACCGATAGTGTGTTGTATTCAATTACTCCCGATGAAGTTTACATTACACGCCTCAGTCCAGTTACAACGGCCAAACTCATAAAATATCGCCTCGCTATTGTTTGCGCTATGCCGTGGCAGTTACCAGGGTCAAGTAACAAAGTAACGTTACACGCTGTTGATACGGCCACCACCGCCATCAACTTTATGAGGGTGCGTACGCGGCATGCGGACCCCTCGAGTACCGGCCGGTTCAGACAGTTGTGTGCGCCTCGATGCTGCTTGTCTGTGAATGCGTGCCCTTGTCAACGGATGGTCTGTCTGACTGCGGCTGAGAATGTCCGGTGCGTACGGCGCCCGGTAACCAACCTGTCAAGTTTTCGCGTAGTGCATTCGAGTGTATGAGTGATGAGTTTGATGAAGACAATGAAGTGGAGTTGTTTCGCACCCATACATCATGCGTGATTAAATGAAAAATACCGTGGTGACATAACAATGGAGTGAATAAATGGGTCATGCGGTTTACGCAAAAGGGTAGATTGACATTGCTTATGTAGAGGCTGTTTGATTGAACACAGATTCGCGCCCGCAACCGCTTGTGATAGATTCACAGATGAATGGCCAAGTTTTCAGGAAAGAAATCCACATGTTGCAACACGCGTTGATATCGAATAAATCAACTCATTCTTGTCTTTTACTCAAGATCTCATGCCATCGCGTATTGTGTGCAACATTTAGATGCGTAAACAATAATACGTGTTTGTTGCTCCCTTGTAACGTACACTACACTACCGGTTCCGGGCTGCTTGCCTGGATCTAATGCATGCAGTGAGCTTCGTTTCACTAAGCCTTGAAACGGTGGCATTGCTAGATAATGCTAGACTTTGAAGCCACTGTTACATGTAGTTTGTACAACGAACTGTAAGTTTCAAATTTAGAATCGCCGATTGATTTCGAATGGAACGCTGAAGTGGCCTATATGCAAAACAACACTCTGCCATTTATAAGCGTTTTCAGCGTCGGAGCCCGAATTGTTCTGTACTTGAATATTGTGGCTCAGTATACCAACCCAATCCACCAAAAGCTTCATAGTCAACCAGTGTATATACAAGAAATTTTTCCGAAATTGCTCCTTTCGAGTGTTTTCTAATAAAAACTTTGTTGTTCGTTATGTGACTGTTGAAATGTGCACATGTACTGATTTCCCGAAATGCTCAGAAAATTTTAGACGAAACGGATTTGGTGTGTGTGTGTGTGTGAATGTGATTGATCCTCCCTGTAAAACTCAACATTGAACGAAGATGAAGTACTACTCAACAATAGTAAATACTCAATTAATCACCACACTGTTCTGGTGTCAACCTTAACCGAAACATAGACCACACGGGCACAGCAAGCTGAATGATTTTTTTTGATTTACGGAGCATCTATCCCGTTTCAATTATAGAGTGGATTGCCAAGGTGATTTATACGCATGTGCTCAGAAAAGTGGAGTTACAAGGCAAGTTCATGCTCGTTTGACATTGTGGTTTACGCCGAATCGATATAATTGAAATCAGAAAATCGTTCTTTGTGTAGGGCACACCTGCGTTAGAACAAAGTTTATCATGGCTACGGAAGTTCCCGTATGGAATCACAAGTCTAAAACCAGTGCCATCGAGATGTAGACAGCAGGTAGGCTAAGGTAACATCAGGTTACAAACACCTAACTAGAATTAGGCAATTTGGTTGTGTGACTAAAGCAAGTTTTCACATGCAGCTCTGTACCAGTGACAAAGCATATTAGCACAGAGTTCAGTGCGCAGTATTGAATTCATAAAAGATTGAACATCCGTACATATGGAAGCTATCGATATTGTCACCAACTCATGAGGAAGAGCAAGCCTCCACAGACTGAAACGCCGCGTCTTATCTAACACACAAGCATTTTTGTTTGAAACTCGTCGCGTTTATTATTCATAAAAATTTCCCTACTATTATTACCATACATTCTACACCTGGTCATGGTTGGAATTTTAATTAGGAACATTTTACGTAAATTCTCACAAGCGGTCATGATTCTAATCATGAACCTAACGACCGAATGATAATGATCTCAACCATTAGATCAGGGTAGCGTTAACTACATGGGAGTTTAGCATTCCCTAACTTAAGTGGCAGCACCGAAATGCACACATTTTATATTTGGTTTAAACAAAGCGCAAGCGCAATATGCAACTTTGAAATGAGTGATGAAGAACACCAGCCAAATCGTAAACATCAGTACAAGCATTGATGTCTTCATTTTTTGAAACTAAAACATAAATAACTCGCCAACGCCTATCAAATACGCGTTATCAAGCCAGTTATTGTTTCACTGAGTATTTTCCCCAAACATGAAAATCATGACCCATGCCTGAACTTCAAAACCTGAAATGCAGGCATCTCCGGCAATGACCTTTCGCGGGAATCATATTGTTAATCGGATGGTATAATTAAACAGTCTCAAACGAGTCCTCTGTTTGCTTCCCTTTATTGGCAACATGGTCGGCTCAAGATTTGGATATCGACAACATACTGGTCAAGTTCAGTGAGTGAAACCAAATGGATTTTGTTGAAATTAACTTAAATACATGTATTTACATATCGAAGGTGTTAAAAGCATTTTAAAGGAAACCATCGGGATTATACCGGCTATTTTGTGTTACATTTTGACCACAGTTTAAATGGTGCTCAATAATAAAACTGATTTATGTGATTCGGTGTTCAATGAATTCGGGCTACCGATTTCCATAGACTGAGACAGATTCGCAAATTAAATTACACTTATGGTAGTTAAAGCCAGTGAGATAAATTGAATTAACAGTGTTTCCGAAATGGAACCCATGAAAACCACAGCTAAATTTAACATAGGAAATAGTTTTGCATCTCATTTCAATAAGGAATTAAAATTGGTAGATTTGAAATCAATTACGTTCTGGAAAAAATAAGGGGATAAAATTTCGTTCGTAATTAGCTAAGTGAAAAGAAACGTTGCAGGCTGCATCAAAATTACGCGACCGTGACAACGAGATTCGCGGATTTAATTAATTTGCAGCAAAAATTTGCATATTCGCCGAAGTGAATTTTCTATGTGGCCGTACCGATTTGTGGCTTGATCGGGGCTAAACGACTAACAAATAGATGAAAAATATTTTATAACGTTACATGATGTTACGAAAAAGCTCATTTGCATGCATTTTCATCACACTCACACCCCACGACCTGTTTCGTGCTGTTTGCACTCATCAGGTAGGGACAGCAGGATCAGGATCCGCATTCGCTTGATGATGTTAATTTTTGTTTGAAGCCAGGTTTTTATTAATAAGTAGTACATAACGTTCGAAAAGCAGGACGGAAGCTCACGACTGGTTTCGCGGTTATTGCCGCTCATCAGGTATGCTTATCCGTAACCCGACATTCGAACGTCGATCTGACCTTGCTCTAAACCCAATTATTTGCGAATTCGACAACAGTTTTAGTGTTGCAATGTAAAACTCAGTGATATTTGAAATTTAAATGTACCACTAAATAACCGGCATCTTCAAGGCCACTGTTGATCGAGATTAGCAAAGCCGGTGCTTTTTAAATGCTAATTTCCCACGTTAATGCGTGTAACTGCACTGCTTAATGTCACCGGAATTCAGGTTTACTACATCCATTCAATGGTTGCAAGCATTAAGATGACGGTCAAATTTCGGTTGAACTATTTTAGTTGATATCTAAAAACACCTTCAAGCGAGAATTGGATGGTATTTGAAATAAACTTTCTTTGTTTTAATTCAATGCTCTTAAAATTTCAGATAAACTATTGACTACAAATTACAGTCTACTCAGTTTTCCTTTCGAAACGTTTATTGAGTAGGTTAATAAGATTTGTTAATTTTGAGGGTTAAATGGATTAACCTCTAATAAAAGAATACTGCGGTCTTAGTAATTAAGTAAAAACTTTATTGAGTTGGTGAACGATAAAGAAGTACTCTACGGCAGCTACGAAACAGACTAAAACTACAGTCAATTTTACGAATATCGCTGTTTTGTATAATAATAATTATCGGTTTCATGTCTGCAGCACAATGGGTTAAAAACTTGATGAAAACACAAATATACTTGAATACCAATGTTGCGTAGTGTTCGTACAACGAAGCATGATGTTCAAACACAAAATCACATAGTGATTCCTGGTCAAGCATTCAAGGCGCTTATGGATGACGGCAAACAACCAGAAACCATTAGTGGAGTGTAAGTTCGGGGGATGTGAGCAATACATCACTTTGATGAAAGCACGGTTGCATAAGAGGATTGAGCCAACAAATTCTCGGAGAGAGAAATGTTCGGTATCACCCTGGCAGGACCCGTATTATTGACAGAAAGTTTTTAATTTAGCTTCATAAAGCAAACCGGTAGAAGTGAAAGGCGTTAGATTATAAAACATTAAAGATTATGAATTGTGATGGTTCCCTGGGTGAGTATTACAAGAAAACAATTGTGAGTCTTACTACCTGATATGTTTTTATCGAAATTGTGTTTCACACTGACTCTCCACCGCAGTTGGCTAAAATAAATGGAGACAGTTCCTCATCCATTCCAGTGAATATGCCGTATACCTTGAAGCCATTAAATCGGAAACTGGTGCTTAGTCAATTGGCGATTAAAACAATTTATTAGGGATTCAGAATACTATAATTGAAGTACTGACAAAGCAAGTTAATAAAATCCTACTGAAGCCAGCGATTTTCATAAAAATACAGTTCGTGAAATGATAACCACTGCAACTGTTTTCTTACAGAATAAATCGATATATTGATATTTTGTTACTGAAAGTACCGGATTCACTATACCCTCAGAAATAAATTCGTGAATGCTGGTTCTGAAACTTGTTATCAACTTGTAGACAGATTCAGGTAACGATTCCATGTGCACTATCATGCCTCGTCTGCGCAGTCGTACAGAAACATTAAATGAAGTTCAAAATTTCCCAATTAATCCTAATGTGTATTCTGTTGCTCGAATCCTCCCACCTACACTCCACTCGATTAATTCTGCTTTGGGTGTCAGATGTAACGTAAATTGACGCTTAAATCATGCACAATGAATTGTGTGCGCGCAGCTGGGCTGAGAATTCCCACACCAAGCTCTAAGTGAACACTCATGCGCGGCCATCTGTTATACAAATAGTGGAGTGAAATAAATAACGTTTGTGAATACGCGTTAAATGCTAAAAATGATTGGGTCACGTGCGTAGCTTGAAGTGGAATGGTCCAAGTGTGAAGGGCAGTCTTTGTGCATTCAAAAGATTAACGGTTAGAACCAGAGATACATGATAGATAGATAGATAGATAGATAGATAGATAGATAGAGAGATAGAGAGATAGAGAGATAGATAGATAGATAGATAGATAGATAGATAGATAGATAGATAGATAGATAGATAGATAGATAGATAGATAGATAGATAGATAGATAGACAGATAGATAGATAATTTGCTATGCAGACAAACAAAAAGACAGAAAAATAGATTTTATCAATGTCACATTGATTTGTTTCTCCTTGAGAATATTTGTTTAGAAGAATCCACTGTATTCACCGATTTCATTCGAAAAATATATTTAAAATTCAATTTTTGTTTACTAAATTTTATTTTTCTCTTCAATTTTTCATAAGTACGACAGACAATTATTTAGCATTCATTCTTTTATCCACACAGCAAATAACACTTTCGACACTAACGCGATAAAACGTTAAATCAAATAGACCTAAAAGCAACGCATGACGGGAATCACAATCAATTAGTGTATATCTTTTTTATATATTTTAATTTTGCTATACGTATAACTAGCCGTGCTTATTGGAAAATAATTCAACAAGACTGTATCCCGTGACATGACGCGTCTATTTCCTTGTTTCATGTAAGAATTTATTTGTGAATTTGATTATTACTCATTCGTTTGATGCATGACCTAAATCAGAAAAGTTTCTTCGTTTGAAATATGCAGTTCGGTTATAACAATGGAAATTTTCGTTCGCCGGCAACTCATTTTACGCGTCTGCCTATAAAATCGTTAGATTTTATCTTTCCTAAAACTGGATGCCACTTGTTCGATGCACAATATGCATAATTGTGTGAGGGACAAGAATCGAACTATGCAGCACACAGACGTTTTACAGCATTCAAACGACCCTGATGTATGCATTCACCCCTTCAAACTCTTTAGGTATAAATCACTTTCTGGGAAGAACTACGTTCAACTGAGAGCGTTGTGTGTAGGAGCACCGACGTCCACATGTTTCGCTTGCCATCTGGGATAATGATATATTTTGGGAACGTTTCATATCGAAAATACACTATGCGTGTTCCGAAGACATTATGCGCAGCATGCGATTTCCCATTAAAAATATGCTTTCATTGTTATAAATTTCAAAAAAATGAATAAAGATTTTACAATGAAAAGATGTTCATACGTAAACTCGAAAATTTGATTGCTCTGGTCAGATCGTATTCTAGGGGAATACAGAACGAGCTAACCTTAATTAAGATTTTAAAAGATTGACATCGGAGAGGTTAAATTAATAGAAACGAAATCGATATTGTATGACCGTTGAAAATTTATTTTGCCTCTAGAATGTTGGGTTATGTATGTATAAATGCAAAAGCCTGATCGAGACAAAGTGCCGAATGGTTGAAGATTGCACGTGTGTTAAGCTTTTGTTGGCGGATTAAACAGGATAGCATAAAAGATGTCGTTGGAAAATTACTCGGATCACGTCCCGATATCATCTAATACTTCTACCAAAATTTAAAATAGCACTTTCATTTGAGCTATGCACAACAGGGACAATATATTCTTTTTTGGTCCAGTTTTATTATGCCTCAGATTCTAAGGATCTGGTTTACATATCCGATTTTCAGAGCGGTTATATGGTATCATTCACTAACACATTAGCTAGTCCGCTCAGGATAATTTGACAACTGTATGTACCCAACTCACGTATGTTTCAAATGAGGATTTCTTTGTGTACATCGTACGGTTCGGAACTTGTAGCGTCTCATTGGAAGATGCCAACACGTCGACGTCAAAACCCTTTTGGGTTATTATTTATATAACAATGTAGTTGCACTGGAAAACAATTACGACAATAGCTAACTTATACGATGATGCGGCGTATTTGTCTGACAAAAATTTCAGCTTGATGGGATTTGGTATTCTATCACAATCACAACAACTACTATTCCATTAAACATTCTGTTAAAATTGGAGTTTTAGTGAATGCGAAGCTAGGTCTCGAAATCGCTAAAGTATTCTACTTTATCACCTAGACTTCTTTACTTGGCTGATTTGGGTATGTTATGGTATGAAAGCACGAGCCCGATCCAGGCAAAGTGCCGCACACACAGACTGCATGTTGGCTAACATACTGTCAGGTTTTCCAGGCCTAGACAGATATGAGGAAGAAACAGAGCAGGAAATGGCAGTAAGACTCCAGCCTGTTTCAGCATGCTGCTCACTAACTCTGGCCAATCAATTTAGCACATCCCAAAGTACTGCACGATTGCACATCCATCGTATATTTTTAGGAGATGGAATGAAGAGATGAACTTCGTCGAAAGATAAAACATGAAATTTTAGCTCGAAAGCAATCTCAAGCAGAAAATATGTAGATTATTTCAGACTTTATTCAGTAAATAAATGCACCACATGAAACAGTTCGACGTGAAGTTTGACTGAAAACATTCACTAATTTTAAGAATCAACACTTGTCTGGCACCGAACTGTTGTGTCCCTCCGGCATGCTTTCGAGTAGTTGATGTTTCAAGTGCGGGTATATGTTGACAACGATCGTGGAAGTTTAACGTATGCATAAGTAACAGTTGCTTGTACGTTTCGACTGAATCAGCGAGGGTCGATCATCTCGTTTGTTTGTTGTTCGAATGTGGATGGCCAGAAGCAACCGGAAGAAAGGATGGATAGGTGTACGTGAGTGTGTGCATGTGAGACACGGAGAGTGAGTGAGTGTGTTTCGGTTCCATTTCGACAGATTTCAACGGGGATGACCGTGTTTTAGTATGTTTGAACAGTTTGTGTGAGTGAAAGAAGTACACGATGACGGGTCTATGTTTTGACACGACCGAATGCATGAATTAGTGAAGATGGGGTAGAAGCATGGGAAAATTCCGAGCGAAATCGATCGTTGATCGTACGTTACAACAAGTTAACTAAAATTGTGTGGCACTCTGGGAAATGTCTCGAATTCATTGCTTTGTAATAGCCTAACAATCAAAATGACAGGATAATTGTAATTATGTGAAATGAACGCCAGAAGGTAGTAGCTATAAATCATGCCCATATTCCTCAGATGCGTAAACGTCTTGCTTGTGAGTGTCAATTACAAAAAAGCACGTTCCAAACCGGCAGTTGTTATCAGCTGGTTTGTTATTTTTCAAACAGATGGACAATTGTACATTATTAACAAGACACTGAAACGTTTTACTGTTGGAATTAAGGGACAAATGCCGTATTTTATGTGCGATTATTAAGGATGATAATTGTTAAACAGAAACAAAGGCGCTGAAAATTACAGTGGTCGCAAATTTGCAGGAAGAATAAAGAAACACTTCAAATGCAGACCTAAAGATTTAGTGGTAAATGTAATCAACATCGAGGTTGTCTTGAACCTGATATTTTTAAAGGTTGTAATGCCAACAAGATTTTGATCAGGATAGCCTCGAAAAACAAGATACAATTCAGTGTTTACGGAAAGCATATACGATTTATTATCAACGGCTTTTATAGTTGTTGTGAACATTTATTCATAATGTTGAAATCAGAAACAGACATTTTTCAACCGAGTGATTCGCTGTGTACATGCCTCGGGTGTATTTCTTTGAGGAAGCAAATTTAAATTAGCAAAATTGCAAAGGATTTTATCAAAAAACCTTCTAATCCGCCCGTGTAATCTATGCTTTGTGCAGGGGTGAGAAATGTTTGCGACTCAAATCTATTCATAAGGTAGATAACTTGAGTGATTGGCTTCAAGCGTCTGATGATTAGCAACTGGTTTCTCGTTGTCAGCGCTGCCTGATCGTTATCTGTCTGGGGCTGAGCAAGCTGACAGCTTCCCAAACCACACCCACATGAAAAGTAACGTCAAGTACTGTCTTATTTAATCGATAGTCACTGATATAACTGGTTTCATTTTTCAATTTATCAGGAATTAATTGAAAAAGAAACAAACATTAAAATCCCTAGGTGCTGAGAGCAAACTGCGCGGCAATGGACAGTTCTGTGGATAATAGCAAGTTTTATTATGAGTTGTCGTTTAATTTATCGCTTGGTACCAATTTAACGATGCGTGGATTATTCGCTCATGTTTGTCAAAACCAACAACAGTCTTTAAATTTTTAATTATTCAGTATTCAAGTCGGTACCTTTTTGGCGAGAATCTGCATCTGGAATACTTAGACAACGGATATGTTTTCATCATACAAATTTAAGCTGTGTGGAGTAGAGATCAAGGTTAAAAAGAGAGCTTTCGATCTGAAGTAAAAAGAATATGGTTCCAAATCGAACTAGCACAAGTGAATTCGTGAAAACCACGGTTCAGCTAAATAATCTCCTGCATTCCTGAAAAATTCACTGTCGTAGGCAAAGATTCTGTTAAATTTCAACGCAAAAGAATGAAAGTATGGGGGTACAACACCAGAGGAATAATTTCATATAATTATGTCATTATTCGCACATAGCTTCATTAAAGGAGTTAGGCAAAACGGCTGTTACGAAGCGTTTTAACGTGTGAGCTGCTTTACTTACGTGGATCTCCGTTTACGCTATTGTTCGTTGTGGCAAACGTGGAAAACAAATGGTTGAATACTTAACGTTGTTGCCCTCGTCCAGGTTTACACTAACCTTGCCTTGTTGCTATGTAAATCTTCGATGAACCTTACATGGTCTCACCTTATGGCGTCAAACGGTTGTCAAGACTTAAATTGATTTAGACGTGACCTGAACACGTGCGCTTTTGACCATATTCACTTGACTGATTTTCAGGTTGAGCTGGCTATCACCCAAATGGGTGAACCTTTAAAAATTGAGAGAAAAAATGCTGCGAACAACACGGAAAACAGCAGTGTTAGTCAACCACTCGTAGTCTTCATTCGCCAGATTTCGACTGCTGGATTTGTGGTATTTAAACTCATGTTTGAATGCTGTACACAGTTCGTGGAGTCAACATACATGAGGCACAGAAAAACCACTTTCTCAACTGTAGTGTATGCAGTTTGGCGACCGAGAACATACAATCACAATTGAAAAAACATAAAATAAACCAACAATTTGCAACAAGGACAACTCTATCTATTGTAGTTAATATCGATTTCTCCGAATTATTCAGACACATTACATTTCGGTGGCCACTTTATTTCACTAGGATGTCAGCTACACTCTTGTCCACTACAGTAGGGGTCCAATGTGACAAACGGATCCCGTGGTTTTGATAGCGAATCGGTTGATGAAACGAAAAAACGAATAGTCATGACCAGCATATGAAAACTAATTGGTAGTTTGACAAGCTCCTATTGTTCGAGCCGGGGTAATTACCGGGTGCCGGGTTCCCAGCCAGCATATTTGATCAATTAATCGAGGAACGTAACGGATGTACGCTAATGGGTACTGCAAGTGGATCTGCTGCAGACCACAACTCCTCGTTGTTGGTGTGTGTGAGTGTGTGCATGTGTTCGACGAACAATTGTTCTTTGTCTGAACCCGCTAAAATTATATGCGTTCCACGACCGAGGAAATCTGGGATTCTAAAAAGTATCAAATTCTGACTAAAACAAACATGATTAGACGTGTTCCAAAACGTCCTGTGACTGTCACACATGGCCCACACACCTTACGGATCTCAGCTTGCATGAACAGTGTGATGTCTGCGTCGAACATCGGTACATCGACGGATCAAAGTTTGTTTGTAGTTGTTGTCAACCCTTATTCAATTAGACAGGTCCACAGTCATGAAACAGTGGCAAAAACTAGCAGACAAACGAATTGTTTACCAGGTGGTGCGGTTAGAACCTACCTGTCCGAATATATTGATTCACAGGTTTGAGTATTACAATGCATTCAAGCAAAAGGTGACAGATTTGTTCAACAGAACATATTGATGTCAATTCGAAAGCTGAAATTAAGCTTTACAAGGCATCAATCAAAGAATGGAACACAGAGGAACCAAGCGCTTTGTGCTTTTTACAACAAATCTGAGGTAGTTATATTTTTGGCGGAATTGAACTGGAATTAATGCTTGGGGAATGCTAAAATTCGATTGATCATCACATAGACAAACACGCGTTACTAATGAGCATTATTCAATGACAACTTCAATGCTGAAAAGTCGATTTCGGTTATGCTATCAGTTTAATGTACCTGCTCCAATGAAGAGCAAATATTGAACTAATACCACACAAGAAGATTAGCACACATGCCCTGTACTCTAAAGTCACACTTTGTTGAAACACATTTGAGTAATTCGTTTGAAAATACACCGATTTCTTCATTTCAGTTACTCGGGTCACAATCAAATTTAACTTTTATCGGAATCTGGGCAGAACACTTAGTGTGCATTTCAAATATTCTTTAGTAGAATTCGAACGAGAAAGAATGGAAAATTCATTCATTTGAAGCAAGAGATTAAATACGTAAATGCCATTGTGGGTCGCGAATCAATCTTTGCCTCTAAGGGCTATTATTTAGTAAAGTTTCGTTAGTTATACCGGGAACCATGAAACTGATACGATTTTGTCAATTCGAAAACGCTGCCAAATATGCTACATAATATTATTTATAAATTCCGCCTATTTTTCATTACATTAAAACAATGTGGTTGTATTGTAATCCCGAGTGCGTTCAGTGACTCAGTCTTTTGGGTCTCGATGACACACACACAGACACACATGGATAGAAATCCATTAATCGTTAACATGGCTCTGAGGAAAACCTCCCACACTCCGGACCTACAGACAGTTCGGATGACATAACATGGGTGATTGTGCACAAATGCATTGCCCTTCGTCGAATGTTGCGTGACAGCTGCCGCCAACAGTGCCGTGGACGCACACAGAAACAATCAAGCGAAAATGAGCAATGACCTTAAACCGATCCCTTTTTGGCCTTTTTCTATCATTGTATTGTTCATAGGCATACCCCCTCTATCGAACAAGTACATCGTGGTTTTAAGCAAACGATCTCACAAGGCTAAATTAGCTTCTCTTGGGAAATGCGTTAATTCGGGCGAATGCTTTTGAAATAGGTGTTTGCCTGTGTGTGTGTGTGTGTGTATTTCAGGCATATGATGTCAGCAGTCCTAGGCTGAGTCTCACCTTGTGACGAGCTTTGTTCGCTCACTCTCATGACTCATCATGTGTTACATAATCACCCCGCCGTCCGTGAGTTTGATAACGCGTCTGTTTGTTCACTGAACTGAGAGATTAAATCGTATACGAAGTGGAATGACGCATGAAACAAGTGTGCTTTTAGGGACACTTTTTATATTTCTCAACGGGATGGGAATAAATACGAGAGTAGTGATTTGCAAGGTTCATGGAAAAAGTAGGCAATCACATTTGTGCATACAAGTTCGAGTTGAACAAGGATTTACGGGCATCCTGAGATTTTGTAGCAGTTTCATAATTTTTTTTATTTTCGGCTCATTGCTTTACAATGTGTCGTTAAATATTGATTGAATAAATGAAATTATGTAAACATGACCTGAAGGTTTGAGGTAGTCAGCATTTCGAAATATCCTAAACTGAAGTAGTTCAACCAATAGATGAAATAAATGTATCGCGTGAAAGCATAAGAAAGTTTCAGATGAAGTTACTCGTACAGGTTTTCTAGATTTCGAAGTTGAAATTTAGCGGAAACTTGATTCATATGAATTAGCCACAATATTGTGTGAATTATTTTGAGAATGGAGCAGTATTTTTCGAAGAAAGAGGTAGACTATGGTACGGTGGAAACATCTGGATCATTTGTGCGATACAGCCAGGGTTCAGATCCTCCTGTAGTTTACATTCGCAGAAACTGCGTGCGAACCTTATAAAGTATAATTCTTTATGGGATATTACTGTTTAATAATGCATATTACCGTGTGACTATCGTGAACTGGGGGGAAAATTCTGAGTATGCACAATCCAAGCTCATCTAAACATAGTTACAAGCGTTTTATAGAAAATGTGGATCAAATAAACGACCGCTTGTTTGAGAGGTAACTTTACAGCAAAAAGGCTGAAAAACTTTAGATTAAGAGTAAATCATATGAAGATCTATTTTTGTAATTGGAACATTGTGTGTGAAATGAGTTGTGTAATATACCTATATCATACTTGACATTTACACAAAATCAACATGCGATATAGAATGAGTCTTGGTTTCTTGCGTATTCTCAAACAAGGTAGCACACCAAGTTCTATATCAAGGTGCACCCACCCATCACAGTTAAACAAAGCGAAGAAAAATCTTGATAGTACAGATTTGCAGATTATAGTGCTTAGTCCATAAATGTTATTACGGTGTATTGAACCTAATACAACGATTGAGCATCATTGCAAATATTCATAACCTGTTAATATTCATTGAAGTTCGTTTGGTACGAACCAAGTGAACAATTAATCGCAACGTTTATTTTATCGTTCACATCCTCGCAAACACATTCCCTTACAAGTTCTTCGCTGTTTGCTTCCATCAGGTGGAACCTACAAGATTGGTTCAAGCGACATCACAGCATCAATGACGAGGTAAAGAAAGTTTGACTTGGAAAAATTATTAAATGTAAATTTATTTTCAAACTACATCCTTACAATTAGTGTCACGCTAGATACTCTGCATCCGTATAGGTCGTAAAATCAGGTCTTGTGAAATTTTATATAAAAAACTTAAATGCAACAGAGATCTTCGCCAGATTTTGAACAACTTGACATGATGATATGTTTGTATGGTATACGACATATCTCACTAAAACTGATGTGTATTTAATTGATTTGGTGAAATCATTCGTTTAGTTTTACTATTCTGCTTCCCGGAATGCTTGAAATTTGCTCAGATTTTGAAATAAATATGCGGTTATCTATCAAATATTTTCATCTGTGCATTCAGCTCCCATTGAAAGGCAGGTGCTAAACATTTTGTTATTGAGTACTTAGACATTTGCTCGTTCGCATATCGAATAGTAATTTTTGCACTCCATGCCTACATTCCTCTAAATACTGTTTCAGTTTCGAAAACAAACTCCAAATTTGTGATAATATTCAGACGTAATAAAAACGAAAGCATTTCATCTGCTTCGGCTTATTAACGAAAAGCAAGCAACAATAGCATAGCAATTAAAATAACCAATTAGTTGAATAAGGAAAACGTTAGTACCGAAACAAGAAGATTGGAACGATTTCAAACTGACTGAATTTCGACCGATTGCATGCATTTATCTTTCAGATTTTACGCCGGATCCCTACATAAACGAGCTATTAAAACGTATGTTGTGAAAGTAATAGAAATTAAATGTATCCTGACTTACCCAAATTCGTTCATTCACAACCCAGCAAGACTGAGTGATTATCCAATTTTGAATAATCCGAAAATGGCTTTACTCACAAATTACAAGAACGATGATACTACGAAATAGTTCATATAGGACACATGATTAACCAATCAGACGAAAATTACGCTCAGCCTATCAACAACCGAGTTGAAATGGACCAATTGGAATGACGCATTGTTTCTCATCCACGTGTCCTTGTGTAGATCACACACGTAATTTATCATTAACATTTCGAGGTTTTCCGGATTAAACAAACTGAATAACCACCGGGTACACGAAGAACACGTGGTAATTAATCAAGGGAACTGTGCTTTGTTTGTCTCGGATTTCGTTTGACATTCACTTGGATAGAAAAGTGGGCACAGTAGACACATGAGTGAACAGGAAGTGTTTGAAATTGTGGTCAACAATTTTCATTTGTTCACACTGTTCACACAAAAATTCAACAAAAAACATGTTTGCAAGGAAATTTAGAAAATTGCACTCAATGATCAGCAAAATACCGGTTTGGTTTACTGGATTAATTAGGCGGAAATAATTAATTTACATTCGATAGTTGATGCTACACTTTTAATCCACTATTTAGAGTAATAGATTAGTTGATAACTCGATTAGATGGGATGCCTAGCACTTATAATCCTCGTAAGAATTTCATGTACACCAATTTTGCCATTTTCCTTAGTTTCTGCTTTTTTCGCGATGAACGAGTGTATGTTTTATTCCATAATCTTCCACGATCTAACGTATAGCTAGGAAATGTTAATAGAGAGACCTGACAAGTGTCCATGTGTCATATTTTCGACATCGTAACTTAAATCCATCATATCAATTTTGCATTACTCGATGTACCCGGCTTACCTGATACGCTTTTCATTACCGTAATTTCGACATCAGGTCTAAATTGAGTTGTTTCTTGACATCCTTACTTCATATTTTTTCAATTACCCTAAACTCCGTTAACAAGTACGTGGTTGTCGAAGGATCCTTCAAAAACATTTCCCGTGCCATTTTTTATATTCCATAGAGACACCTCAGAAAGTGTTTGATTATGAGATTTGGTTTAATTTCAACGGAACTATTCCACGAGCATCAAGTCAAATATCACCGTACATCAAATACTCGGTCAAAACACAAGATTGCAGTCACAATCTATATTGACCTATATTCAACTAGCGGTGCTTCCTTTCATCTTTGTCGAGAAAATGTGATCACTGAACAATGGGAAATAATTTCATTAATAAAGTATGATATGTATGGGATAGATATAGACACTACAAATCATGAACCCGATAATTCTATTCATGATCATCGCCTGCTAGCTTTGTTGTCTCGTTTCAAATATTGCAACGGCTCTGTTAATGAAAACGACTGCGTTGGATGCCATCTCTTTCATAATGAATTTCATTCACATCAATATTGTTTTAAAAATCTAGAATATATAGAATGTATGAAAATTTACATCAAACGAGTGTGGTAAAATCCACTACGATCAAAAGAAACCTATTATTTCTTCTGTCTGAGTCTGAGTTTTCGCGTTAAACATCGTACCCTTTTTCATAATCAATAAAAGTGGATTATTACCCCGGTTATTATTCAGCGTTGCTTTTATTTCTGTATTGGATTATGACCGTCGTTTCTCAACGAAATATTTAATAAAAAATCAGTTATGGATGCACACCACATGACTCAGTGGCATACTGCGTGATTATAAAACACAATTCTTGTCATCGTTTTCTACCCAATAATAAGCAAAGCACTTGCCCTTATTTATATTGTTTATCGAGTGATTTTTCAAGATACCATTTTCACAAGGTCATGAACTTGATGTTGCTTTTCATTGCACAAGGTCCTCACTGGGTCGCCTTGCGATTTCTAAAGCTTCATGTAGGAGATCCTTGTATTTGGGACTGTTTTCCAGTTATTAGACGAGAAAAATCATCAGTAGAATCACATTTGGATCACGCCATTTTATAGTAATTGATGTTGTTACCCTCTTTCGTCTAAATTTAAACTGACCTAAACACTATCTTGTTAATCAACTTACGGCATCTAGATAAACAACTTTTAGATTCCAATCATTTCGGCTAAATACTTTGCAAATACGATAGACTTGGTGTGCCTGTGTGTGTGCGAAATCTTTTGCGCCACTCAACCGGCATTTCGCAACTTTGTACTCAACGTGGACTTTGGTTGCTTATGCTCGACCGGATCGTTTGTAACACGAGATATTGTTTGATTTTCCGCGACCGACCCACTTTGTCCGGCGACATGTTCGCATTGGTCCGAGTAGATTTGCGCGAGATCTCGTTCGGGGAACGTGAGCAATGTATGGTTATGGTCACTTTCGCATTCGTTACACAAATGTATCGTTTTCGTGTGCATAGATGGGAGAAAAGGTGGAGTGTTTGTTCGTAAAACACATTCGTGTGAATCCGCAGTGTAATGAAAGTTGGCATTCAGGGTTTGACCATTATTTAACGACGTCAAAACAAAGATAAAGAAGACAAAAAATGAAAAATATCGATCAGATGTTATTGGTTTTCATGTTGTGAGAGTGATATCAATAAACTTCAAAATAATATTTATGTTTTTACTGTTGTTAATGTAATAAAATTACAGAATGTTTGAACGAAATAAATGTTTAATGTATTGTGGTGCTCACATCCCCATCCATTACACACCACAACCGGTTTCTGGCTGTTTGCCGTCATCAGGTGGAGACAGTAAGATCAGGTTCAGTGTTAATTTATATAGAAATCACGAAAAAGCATTTTTGGTTTTTAGTTGTGACTACTCATATGATCTCACAATAAGTGTTCACCAGGCGCATAATAAAAAGCTAAACAGTGCCACTGAGGAAAATTTGGAAATCATCTGAATTACATATATATACATCAACTAATTATTGTTGACTATCATAAAGTGTACGTTAGTAATACAGAATAATTTAGAAATATTAGAAAATACGTCTAACTCAGGTATTTGATGTTCATTATTGTGTGCTTGCCGAAATTGCATACTGCGTTGCTGAAGTTTCGTCGTCAAACTAGATAACATCATCTGTGTAACTTCTCACGAAGTAAAACGGCCATGAATTTTATATCACGTTCTCCTGTATGTCTTGACTGCATGTCATACCATCATTGCGATTCCTGTTTTGCATGTAGAATAAGTGACATCTAATTGGCACAGTCCAATTGCACGCGATGGTTGAGAGACTGCGCCGTTGGATCTCATGATTCGAAAACATTCTCCTGAAGGGCGCAATTTACCGGTAACAACGATTGAACATCGATTCCAATTGTTTTCATATCCTTCGCGATCCGCGTGTATACCAGAGGCTTGTGGTCCTGCCTACCCAAGGCCGATTGGTGCTTGTGCAGCAGCGTGTCCAGTCATAAGATTGGGCGGGTTGAAAATGTCACCAATTAATGTCGACTATCACATCTGAATGATTTAGCTTAAGGGTAATTTATTGTCCAGGATAATTACCATTTTGAACTGTTAGAAGTCTCATGTCTAGTGCACAACCGAAAGCTGTTCTTGTAGGTAAAACTAAGTTTATAGAGCCCCTGCGTACTGAATGCTTTACCGCATGGGAGCGAAACCTGCGTCATCCACGCAAGAAGCATCCGTCACATCTTGAACATATCGAGGATGAATAGGGTAACAAATAGAGAAGTGCTTTCTAAGTCTGGTCTACATAGCATGTTCACACTACTACATCAACGTCAACTAACCTGTCTGGGCCATATATATTTATAATGGAAAATGTTCTATTCCAGAATATTTTCTCTATGGAGCGTTGAAATCAGGACGTCGACCTTTGAACAGGCTGTGATAGCAGTAAAAAGACGTTTGCAAAACATATTAAAGATTTTGTCTTTGACTCTACAAATTCGGATGCACTTGCTTTTTGCCGCTTAATTTGGAGGTGGTTTGTGAAGCGACATCTTGAAGCTGAAGAAGAACAGATACTGCTTTTGAATGCTGATCGTAGATAATTCTGATAGCAAGCGAATTCCGCCGATCGGCCGTGTAGTCCTCATAATCGGAGTGATTGTTCGTTCCGAATCAACCATTACGACATTTAAAACGCTGCGGAGTATGAAGTAGCCATGCGATATATATCCCTGGCCAACATCGACCTAATGGGGGTAGCAATTTATGGTCCGATTTATATCATGCGTTCTGTTAGAAACTCACAAATGTATGGTTGAGAGGTATTAATGTTTCAGTTGCTCAGACATTTTATGAGAACATTTACTGATCTTGTACCTGATGAAGAACATTTCCCTAAATCGTCACATTCATTGCAAGCATTCAAGATGTTGCGAGTCATTTGTTTTTGACATCACTGGTATTAAGCTAACAACTGAGCTAAATTTCTAACATAATTTGCACTTTCCAAACTATTGTAAAACCACATCGCATGCGAAAGATGGTCAACTCAAAATCGTCACTCTTCTGCTGCAGGACCTCTAACTGTAATCGGGATTATCGTCAATTCACCACCTCACTAATATATTTATATTAATTCATATGCGGTTCGAATGATAACGCTACAAAAATTATTGAGTATTTACTTTTATGCCACGATTTCCCGTTAGTTATCTCGTCAGCCATATGTTATCCTGCGTTTTCATAGGGACGAACACGATTCATTTGAAATGTTACGAAAAATACTTTTCCGAAACCCAAAATCGTTTTATCCTCTATCCCAATAATTCTATCCGTTCTTGCCAGACTGAGTGACGCCACTTTATTTATTGCTCAGCAAAATTTTATGTTATGAACTCAATCGAAAGCTTTGAAAATTCGCTGTTCTATTTCATGAAAAGATTTGTATTAATGAATCTTTCCACTCTACATGGAGCGAATAATAATTCTGTTATTCTTGTCGACTGTTCAAAAATGTTGATTGCCAAAGCTTGGTTGAGTGAGTGAGTGTTAATTTACTTTTCACAACTATTTCCCAAATCATCACCATTTGATTGCTACGCGAAAAGTACATTCGAAAGTGCACATTTAAAATGTACTCCTCGTTACTTAGCTAAAATTTTATTGCTTGTACCGGGTTTTGCACTTTCTTTTGTGTGCATGACTAAAATAAATATTTTCTCACTGCTGAACAAACATGGTTGTCCACAAATAAATAGGATTTCCATTTGAAGCAGCCAATAGCTACACCATTAATTTGGTACTTTGAAGATTTGCGGGTTTTCTCTATTAGCAGTGACTGTTTTTTCCGTAACCAAGTGCACCGTCTTTTAGAAAATTACATTTATCGGACGAATTTCTTACAGGGATACTGCAAGCCCCGGGAAACTAAAAGTATTACATAGTATTAAATAGAAATTGTATGGGAAGAACTTGCACTTGAACTCTCACATTGAAGGCATTGTGTAAAGCGTCGTCTGCAAGCTGGGGAGGAGCAAATACAGCTGCTGAACGCAGATCACGCTGCCGGCGTGCAACTGGTGCAATACAACCGATTTCGGACTATGGTTCTCAGCGCTGCGGGAGAGATTGTTCCTCCCGAATCGGACCGTTTTGCCATTCAAAAAGCTGTAGAATATGAAAATTCATGCGGCTGTGAATAAAAAAACTTCAAATGCAATCGACACTTTAGAGTTCGCTTGCATTGTCTTATATTGCTATAGCTTGAGAGCACAAGCGAAACCTGCACGAACCGTTGTTTGAACCAACATTGTTTCTGATCTAAATGGACGATCTTCGAAATTAACAGGATACTAGGTAGTTACTTTTGCTGATGGCATAACGTGTGGGAGTCGAATAAACCGCATCGAGCATTCAAGGTGTAGACTTTTTAGCATGAGTAAGGCTGGTACTACCAGCCTGTTTAATCACAAGTGCCTACACGCATGTAGATGAGTTAACACATGGAATTGAGTGCAAACAGCACGAAATCGGTCACGGTGTGTGTTTGATGGAAATGCATGCAAACTTGAAGAATCTAATGTTGTTGTTTTTACCTCATCACCACATTAAAACAGCGCACGACTTGTCGACTGAAAACATCATGCCATTTTGTTTCACAAAATCAGAATGATTTAATACTGTCCAGATAGGGGTCATATTGTCTTCGACTGATAAATCCGTATTACACCACTGACGAAAATGATTTGGATTTCTTGATTCATGGCAGTCTGATGAGTAAATTGGAGTTGTATACAAACGCACTAGAGGTGTTAAACGACTTTCATCACGAACATTTTATAAGGATTAAGGCTACTTGTTTGGGACTACACCGCGTGCAACTGACGCCATACAACCGAGTTCTACATATCGTTGCAAGCGCTGTGGGAGAGATTGTTCCTCCCGAATCGGACTGTTTAGTCATTCGAAAAGCTGTAAAACATGAAAATTCATGCGATTTTGATGTACATCCATGGTCGACATCGACCGAATGAGGCCAACACAAACACACACACAACGTCAAAGTCTCGGCACCATGGCTTTAAAGAAATTTATCGCTTTTTGACCGTTTAAAATACTTGTCGTCACACCGTGTAGCCGGCTATGCAATATTTGTCACACACTGATCGACACAAACCCGCAATCCAAGGAACATTGGAAGAGACTTTATCATTATTTTCACAATAATAAATACTAATTTCGTACGCAGCAAAATCATTTTATTTGCGGATGATATCAAAGTCTGGACTAGCGTATGCACCATAGAAGGTTGCCAAATTCTACAAATAGATCTCGAAGCACTTCATACGTGGTTCTTGCGAAACTGCCTACCATTTAACACCCAAAAATGTAAAATGGTAAACGTCGGTAAATCATCCGAATTCACATACTCTCTGGGATCTCAGCAACTTTCATGGGTTACGGAAGAGAAAGACCTGAGTGTGTGGATTAGCCTTAACTTGAAATCTTCACGTCAGTGTTCTGTTGTATACAAAAGTCCTGCCAAAGCTTAGCATTGCTCAGAAGGATCTTCGGTAGTTTTACAAAGCAGATACTGCCACGGATAATTAACACATATAACAGACCAACAATGGAGTACGCTGTTCAAGCATGGTCCCCATGTTTACAGAAGAACATGACCTTGCTGCAACGAGTATACCACCGCGCTACAAAACTGATGACCGGGCTATATAACAGGCCATACGAGGAGAGGATTACAACTCTAACCTCTGCATACAGTGGATCAACCACTTGAACACGTGTTTCATCGACAAGGAGCACGTGGTAGCAGATCACAGGGCTACAAGTTAATTATTCCACACTTCAGATCAAATTGCCGAAGGTTTTACTTTGCTGTCCGAGTTTGTTTTATATGGAACTCTCTGCCCCCACATATCATTTGTGCATCAAGCCTGAACATGTTCAAGGCTGAACTTGACAAGTATATGTTGACCAAATCCAACCACACACCTGAATACTCGTGCTGACTTTCCATATTGATAAAACATTTGTGTTGTTTTTATGCATCCCCTATATTTGTAATATGTGGTTACTGTAAAGTATTTGCTTTTTGGACCATTAAAACTTTGAATTACTTTGAATTCTATCATTTTGCAATATTATTACAACTGTGTACCACACAAAACACATGGCCATCATTATTTAATGGTGATTCTACATTCCAAACAGAATGACCTCAAATATTTTTGAACTTCTGTGGCTATTTACTTCGTAATTTTCTCCCTGCAAACAGGTTCAAAATGTACAGCTTAAATAATAATGACTGCGAATTCGTACTCTGATAGGACGTTGATAAATAACCTTTGCTAAGATGATTCCATCCTTCGAGTAAAACAGTGTAAAGTGATTGGGTAAAACGGTGTTTTGATGATTGAGAATAATTTTGCCATATGTAGGAGGCACTGGTTCTAATATTGTGAATCAGAATTAAAAGGGATTTGGACAAGAATAATTTATCATAAAAAGTGCTGTTGAGTGGTCGATATAATCATAAACTGGAATACACATCCTAAAATTAATTGATTAAATATTCAACATAGCTGGTGGTACCATTGAGTCTGGCAATTGTTTTTAGAAATTTTAAACCTGGCATTTAGACTTTAGTATATTCTATGTAAATTTACCGGTACAAATAGGTTAAAACTTAATCTTCCATGATACTACCATTCCATACAGTCGGATCCACAATTACAGAACAGATGCAAATGTGTATTTTGACATTAAGTATGAGTCTTGAATCCAGAAAAGTCGCTTTCCACAGACTAGTTGGTGGTGGAAAAATTTAATAGATTTCGATGTATAAATATCGAATGATGTTTTGAAATCAGGGTAATATTTTGAAAGAGTGAGGACAGTCTCTTCATGTCAGTCGAGGCCAAATGGTATTCTATGTTCTAATGAACAGGCTTCAGGACACTCGTCGCAATATTGCCCACGTCACCCTTAAGTTTCCACTTATCGATTTCGTCCAAATTCATCCACAAGGTCAATCTTTCCATCCCCCTTCCTTACACGCCACAACAAGCTTCCGGCTGGTCGCCATCATCAGGTGGGGACAGTAAGATCAGGTTCAGTGAGCTTTGAAAAGCACACTTACCTTTTATAGGGCAATCGCGTTGCCACAAAACAGACCTGATCATGGTTGTCTCGGTTGTAACTTCGGTTGAATGCGTCTTACAATATCGCACCAACCAGATTACTTCAAGCCCTAACCACACTAGGCTCATTTGACCGATGTTAATGAACCGCAAATAGTTCGATAGCGGCTGACCATATACACCCGCTTCTAAGGACGTTGCCACTGGAGCCGTTCTCATGCTTTCCACCCGAAACCCAAATTATTACGATTTCGCGATTGTCGCCGTCGAACTTTTCGGTGCTTCTATCTCTTGTGTTGTGTCGGAGGGCTGAGTTCTACATATCATCAGAACGCTTGTGACTGGCACAAATCGCTAATTCACTTCACATTTCCGCAATATGGTTAATGCAAAACAATTTACGTATTGTCAAAATACCGACAAGCCAATTTTTTGTTTTTGTTACATATAAAGCAATTTTCCATTCAATTTGATCAGTAGCCCAACATATATCAACTGTGGCTTTTAAACTCTTTCCTCAATTAAGTGTCCAGCATTAGCATGTAGGATGGAGTTGCTGTCTCATGTACAATCACGGTTTATAAGGCTTATACACCTATTTTCTCATGTTTTACAGGATCAAACGTCTTTTCCATAGCCCAACATTTATAGAATGACGTTTCATATATTTCTCAATGATTCGATTGATTCGATTAAAAAATCAAACTTCCTACTCAACATACACCGTCATTTTTGCGCAACATCTAAATTCCACGATGTAGATAATTACTTTTCATTAAACATGAACCAGGCATTCGTCACTGCAATATTGTACGTGCAAAATTTTTGAGGAATGTCATTTGAAGGTGGAAATTTTCTCGCTGCCTTGATTAAAATCACCTTGCAATCAAATGTGCGGACACAGAAATCACAGTCGGTCAAAGCGGACAGCAAGTTCTTAGTTCAGGCACCACCGCTCTATAATTTAACCATGTGCGTTGGCAATGGAGATTGTTGCTTGGGGCGTTTCAATAATAACTGGGTGTGGCTGATAAAATAACTGAATTCGGTTCCGTGATTTCTCTGTTTACCTCATTCATGGACAATGGGAGTGCGCGATTCAAAATATTGCATGGAAATTAGAACAAACCTTTCTAGCTGCGGGCGGTGCTACAAAGACCCAGTTTGAAAACTAGGAAGGTTTACTTTGGATCAAACTAAGTAAACGTAATTTGGTTTACGAAAATTGTAGTATTTTAATACTAGAGAATCTACTGAACTAAACTGCATCATCCAAATTTCGCTATATCTCAATGGATTCATATTATCAGAAGCTATACAAACACAAACAGAAATTCAATTTGACAGCAAGTACCTAGAACGATTTTTCGGTTTTCCAACTCTTCTGACACATGAATTGCGTCAATAGGAAAGAGCGATAATTGGTGACATTCCCCTACGAATGCTTTACCGGTCATAATATATTTCAATTCAGAACCAAGGATGATTTTGTATCGATAAATATGATAAACTCCCCGCGTGAGAAAAGATTGCTTGTTGATTTTGTTTCAACGTCAAAATCCATAAATGAGTTATATATGAGTAGTATATGAGTAGTAGTTCTTTGCTCAAATGTGGATTGCCTTCTGATATCGAGATTGTCCCATTCTTATCTAACCCTATGCATTACCAATGCAGTAAACCCTCTTTTGTCGCGGGTGTTTGGTTCCAGAACCACCCGCAATAACCGAAAATCCACGATATTGAAATCGTATACAATAATCATGTAAGTATTTATACACTATTTTAAGTCTTTGCAAACCACCTCCCACAATTATACACTATATAAACCTTTGAAATTTACTTGGCCTCTTCCCCAGCATATTTTTTTGAAAACTCACGATAGGCTGGAGCTGCAGAAGTGAGGGATTATTGTGCTTCTTTACAGCTTTCAATGGCATGTTTTATTCGTTTTATATACACAGCAAATTCCTAAGTTTCTCATTGACAGGGGTGAAGACAGCATGAAACCAGTTGCGAGGTTACGATCGTTTGAATTGACAAATATCAGGCCACATAATTAATAGCATCAATTTCCGTTTCGTGCGATACTGCTCAATGTTTACTCAAATTAACGAATAGGCTCCACGCGTTAGCCCAGTTCTTTGTTTCTAATCTACGGCATCATCACACGCGAACTCACAAGCCTTCTCTTATCTAAACAAGTGACTACCTAACGCAAATCTTCATAATTAAAGGACATCAAGATTTTCACATTATCAAGAAAAAGCAACTTGCGTGAAAGACCTTATTTGACTATGTCAAATAACCATACAGTCCTTTGGGCAAATTTCCTGGGTGGCAGAAGGGTAAAATGACAAAAACAGCAAACACAGGGACGCATGATAAATGACTTCCGGAATTTGAGAGCGGTTTCTCATCAACAAAAAATACACAGCTGCCACCATGTGTACCGAAGACTGATTCTGTAAACGAATTCAGAAGTCAACTTGACAGCAAAGCGAATCCGTCCAGTCATTAATCTGCACGCAAACATGCTGGGGACTGTTTTCTGCATCCTCAAATTTCGTAAATGAAATTTGAAAAAACCTGAATTTTTGTTGAGTTGAGGTAACATTTTTGCAGTCATGTGAAAAGATTAGAACCTTTCTAAATTGTGTTAATACTTCAAGGAAATGTGTTTTGTTAGTCAGACGAAAATAGCTATTCCAAAATAAATTTTACGCCTCCCTCCCAATAAATTAGAGCTTTTTCTAGAATAAAAATGCATGGCTTTTCGGAATTATAATCTATGCCAAACACATACACTCCGGTACCGGTTTTGGGCTGTGTCCTAATCCAGTGGATAAAAGGAGACATGAAGATGTTGTTTATAGCTTTTGATACCAAAACTAGATTTAGGTTTTGCACAAAGAACGGCGATGTTCTTATACAAAATCACAATGTGATATCGTGTCAAGCGTTCGAGACACTATAAATAACCAGTTTGTTGTATTACTCGCAACCTCTTTGCACTTACACAAAATTTCCAGAGCCATGTTATTTGTTTTCATCATGTGAAAATAGCCATGTCAGTTTTAGCTAGATTTGATTTTGTATTTGAACATTGTGGTTCTATTTACTCTCATTTATCACTCGAGAAGCAGAATGGGTTTCATTTGAAAATTTATTTCAAATATGCAGTGATGCTTGTAGCATATTTTCATATCATAATTTACAAATTTACTAAACTTTAAACAAAGTTATACTTGTATGCGACTGTTATATAGGTTTCGTACAAAGAACCACGATGTTCAAATACAGAATCGCAAAGTGATTCCTGGACAAGCGCTCGAGGCGATATAAAGACTAAGGTATTGTGGGTGCCAAATCCCATCCCATTTGTTTTTTTTTTGAAACGGCACCACTACGGTTCTGGATAGTCGAAATCAGCTCACTGAACATGATCTTACTTCTCTCACTGATGACAGCAAACCGACAGAACCCGGTTAGGGGTGTGTAAGGATGGGGAATGTTGAGCACCACCAATACATTATTAAGCTTAGTTTAAATATAGAATTTTTAAAAATTTTCCAATCATGCTTATCTAATCATTCTTCTGACACGAATAAAGATCAAACATGGAAACATCAATAATAACTATCATTCAATTTGATTAATGATCGCCTTTGATAGTCTTGTTGATTCAATGATTGCAATTGATGGAAGCAAAGCAGGATGTTCGTTTGTAATGAGTTAAAAGTCCATGGTCTAAATTTTCTCGGTATTAGGAGACATTGCTCCTAACGAATAAAACCGCCGGATTCGCTGATTGGCCGGAAATTGGAAACTACTATTGGTAAGTGAAAACATTCCAAATTAGTGACCGTTTTGGAGGTTGTTTATTGCTTACAATCAGTATCGATATATTATCAACCGCTATTAAAGATAGATCGAATTTGTGTGTTATAATAGTAGTGTTCAAACTGTTGTGATTGATCTCGCGAATAGGGTGTAAATACATCGTTATTTAACGATCGATTTGCTTTTCGCCATCTTACGCTGGTGAACAGTAACTTTGAGATTGAGATAGCCGAGAGTCTCTCTTGTTTTCAAAGAAACTAACAACTTATCGACGGGACTAAAAGAACCCAGCAATCCAAAATGGCACTCACTGCAGAAGGATTTAACTCGATACTTCAGCAGTAGCTGCACAAATTCGAAGAAGCTCAAGCCCTTTGATCCAGACTCTGTTGCAACATTTCAGTGTCATATCCGAAGACAGGACAACTGATGTACAAAACCCAGCGGTGGATACAATCATCCACAGCATCCTCGAATCCAATTACGACACAGAAAGCGGCTCCACCATCGAAGCTTGACTCAGGAGATTCAAGGTTATCTTTAAATCCGAACTCAACAACGCTGATCATTGTCGAAAAATGAGACTGCTGCTGAGAAAACTTGGCACATTGGGACATGAGAAGTTTATCAACTTCATTTTGCCGAAATCTCTAACTTCATTTACTTCTGATCAGATTGTACGGTGGTTTAAGGGAAGTTTTTGTTAACAGCTTTCTTTGTTTAAAAGGAGTTATGATTGTTCTGGTCAAGGAGGACAGTGATGATTATAAGACGTATGCGAAGAAAGTAAATAAAGCATGCGAAAGGTTCAGTTTCCAAGATATGACTGAAGGCCAGTTTAGATCGATGATATTCGTCTGTGGTTTGCAGTCAGGGACAGATCAAGACATTCAGTTGACCCATAAACTTCAATTTCTTCAAAGTTGCATTGATTTTGTTTTCAAGTCGTTTAGTCAGGTCTTCGTTCATTTGTCTGTATGTTGTTGTGTCCTGGAGTAGGTGTTCATCCTTCTCGATATAATCTGCCTTGTTTATTATCACAGTCGTTCTTCCTTTGTCGGCAGGGAGGATAACTATGTTTCGGTCTTCTTTCAATCTGTTCAAAGCGTTGGTTTCCTGTTTATTGAGTGTGTTATGTTCCAAGTTCCTGGTGAGCGCAGGTACAATTCGTTGGCGGACTTCTTCTTATGCGTCTTCTGTCAAAGTGTGAGATTTCAGTATTGACTCCAAATTAGCCACGAATTCAGTATGATCGGCGTCTTTCAAATTGAAGTTAAGGCCACGTCCGAGAATTCGTTGTTCGTTCTCTGTCAGGGGTCTGTCGGACAGGTTCTTGACCCAAGGTTCGCCGCTGGTGATATCTTGGTGGGGGTAATAATTCGGAGTTTGTTTTCCAGGTCACGCCGTTTGTTAAGCTTGGTTTTTCGGGTCGTTATCGCGATGGCGTCGGCTAACTGCTGTGTTAGTTCAGGTCCAAATCGGTTTTCACATATTCGCTTTTCGTTCCGGATAACGTTGGAATATTTCTTCAGTCGTTTGTGTGCGTCATCAATCATGAATTGCAACCACTGCCGATTTTGTCGTTCCATTAGTTGCCGCGCACGGGAATTGTTGATCGGTGGTCGTCGTTGTAAAGATTTTGGAGTTAGGTTTCTGCGTTGGCACTCATGCAAGAAAAATAGATGTTCATAAGTTGCATCTGTTCTTCCGCTAAAGCTTTCCCAGCGTCTGGCGTTCTTAAGCGTTGATCGCCCGAACTGTTCAGCAATAGAGGAGAATATACGTAGCTCAGGATGGGGATGTTGTTCAGATGGTGTTCGCCGAGCTTGTGTAGTTGTTGGTGGACGTTTCGTCATCAGGCTAGATGACATCATCAGCAGAACTTCTTTCGAGGTGACTTGAAATTGGTATTCATTGGTTTTTATAAGGTCCGTCTGTCCGTTCGCCATCACGCCCGTTGGTTGGTGGAATTCATGTGTTGCAATCTTGTCCATCGCGTTTTCATTGATCCATAGGTTGTAGCCAATTGAAGGTGCTGGTTAATCGATGTTGTTGTTGAGTGCCACGCTTCGATGAATTCTCGCGCTCGTCGGTTGTTTTCTTTGGCCAAAATCTTCGCGTTGTCCCAATCGAATTGGTGTCCAAATTGATCAACATGTATTGAAATCAGTGACCTTGGGTCGTGCCTTCGTACAGCTAACTGGTGTTCGTGTATTCTTGTGCTTAGCTTGCGACCGGTTTGTCCGATGTAGTTCTTCTCGCAATCTCTGCACGTAATCTTGTAGACAATATTGGATTGTTCTTCTTTCGCAACTTTGTCTTTCATATTGTTGAAGTGATTGCGTAATACTGACACTGGTTTGTGCGCGACCTCTATTCCAAATGGCCGAAGGACCCGAGCTGCGATTTCTGATATGTTCTGCACATACGGAAGAGCGCGTCTGACTCTGTTTTCATCATCATTTCTTTGCTGGGTACGGTTGAACTTGTTGCGTAGTACGAAGCTTCTTGGATATGCATTTCTCTGGAACACTTTGAACAAGTATTCTTCTTCTTTTCTTCTCAGTTCCGGCGTGCTGCAATGTGTTTCTGCTCTTTTGAATAGGGTTCTAACGCAGCTGCGTTTATGGCTGGTTGGATGCTTGCTGTGATAGTTCAAGATTTGATCTGTGTGCGTGTTCTTCCTGTAGACACTTGTTTCCAAATTTCCTTCGCTTGTTCGTCTCACTTGAACGTCCAGGAATGCCAGGCAGCCGTCAGCTTCAGTTTCTCTGGTAAATTGGATTCCTTTGAATACACAGTTCAGTAGTCGATGTGATTCGTCCAGTTCAGTTCTTTTTATGATCACAAATGTATCGTCCACATAGCGGATCCATAACTTTGGCCGTATTATTGGTAGAGCGATTCGTTTCAAACGTTGCATGACTGCTTCGGCAATTAGGCTGGAAATCGGTGATCCCATTGGTGTTCCTCGAATCTGCTCGTAGATTTTACCATTGAACTTGAAGTGTGTCTGCAGGCACAGCTCGATCAATTCCATCAAACTATCTCGTGTTAACCGATTTCCGTTGTGGTCAGTTCCTTTTTCGTCGAGCAACGCTGATACGATTTGCTTTGCGAGTGTTTGATCGATTGATGTGAATAACGCCGTTACGTCGAAAGAAACCATTATTTCATCTTCATCGATCCTCACATTCTTCAATTTCTCGAGAAATTGTTCTGCAGAATTGACGGCGTGTTCCGAGTCTGTCACCAGATATAACAGCCTTCTTCGCAATTCTTTTGATAACTTGTAATTCGGTCCTCCTGGTAAGGAAACGATTGGGCGTAATGGGATATTCTCTTTGTGTATTTTGGGTAATCCGTAGATTCTCGGTATAGTTGAATCTTCTGGCTTCATTCTTGTTTGTTCCATTCCATTCAATTGTCCCATAAATTTCAATTTCTTTAAAGTTGCGTTGGTTTTGTTTTCAAGTCGTTTAGTCAGATCTTCGTTCATTTGTCTGTATGTTGTTGTATCCTGGAGTAGCTGTTCAGCCTTCTCGATATAATCTGCCTTGTTCATGACCACCGTCGTTCTTCCTTTGTCGGCGGGGAGAATGACTATGTTTCGGTCTTGTTTCAACCTATTCAAAGCTTTGGTTTCTTGTTCATTGAGTGTGTTATGTTCCAAGTTCCTGGTGAGCGCAGGTACAATTCGTTGGCGGATTTCTTCTTGTGTGTCTTCTGTCAAAGTGTGGGATTTCAGTATCGACTCCAAATTAGCTACGAATTCAGTATGATCGGCGTCTTTTAAGTTGAAGTTGAGGCCACGTGCGAGAATTCGTTGTTCGTTCTCTGTCAGGGGTCTGTCGGACAGGTTCTTGACCCAAGCTTCGCCGCTGGTGATATCTTGATGGGGGGTAATAATCCGGAGTTTGTTTTCCAGGTCACGCCGTTTGTTTAGCTTGGTTTTTCGGGTCGTTATTGCGATGGCGTCGGCTAGCTGTTGTGTTAGTTCAGGTCCAAATCGGTTTTCACATATTCGCTTTTCGTTCTGGATAACGTTGGAATATTTCTTGAGTCGTTTGTGTGCGTCATCAATCATGAATTGTAGCCACTGCTGGTTTTGTCGTTCCATTAGTTGCCGTGCACGGAAATTGTTAATCGGTGGTCTTCGTTGTAACGATTTCGGAGTCAGGTTTCTGCGTTGGCACTCATGCAAGAAAAATAGTTGTTCATAAGTTGCATCTGTTCTTCCGCTAAAGCTTTCCCAGCGTCTGGCGTTCTTAAGCGTTGATCGCCCGAACTGTTCAGCAATAGGAGAGAATATACGTAGCTCAGGATGGGGATGTTGTTCAGATGGTGTTCGCCGAGCTTGTGTAGTTGTTGGTGGACGTTTCGTCATCAGGCTAGATGACATCATCAGCAGAACTTCTTTCGAAGTGACTTGAAATTTGTATTCATTGATTTTTATAAGGTCCGTTTGTCCGTTCGCCATCACGCCCGTTGGTTGGTGGAATTCATGTGTTGCATTCTTGTCCATCGCGTTTTCATTGGTCCATAGGTTGTAGCCAATTGAATGTGCTGGTTAATCGATGTCGTTGTTGAGTGCCACGCTTCAATGAATTCTCGCGCTCGTCGGTTATTTTCTTTTCCCAAAATCCTCGCGTTGTCCCAATCGAATTGGTGTCCGAATTGATAAACATGTATTGAAATCAGTGACCTTGGGTCGTGCCTTCGTACAGCTAACCGTTGTTCGTGTATTCTTGTGCTTAGCTTGCGCCCGGTTTGTCCGATGTAGTTCTTCTCGCGATTTCTGCACGTAATCTTGTAGACAATATTCGGTTGTTCTTCTTTCGCAACTTTGTCTTTCATATTGTTGAAGTGGTTGCGTAATATTGACACGGGTTTGTGCGCGACCTCTATTCCAAATGGCCAAAGGACCCTAGCTGCGATTTCTGATATGTTCTGCACATACGGAAGAGCGCGTCTGACTCTGTTTTCATCATCGTTTCTTTGCTGGGTACGGTTGAACTTGTTGCGTAGTAAGAAGCTTCTTGGGTATCCATTTCTCTGGAACACTTTGAACAAGTATTCTTCTTCTTGTCTTCTCAGTTCCGGCGTGCTGCAATGTGTTGCTGCTCTTTTGAATAGGGTTCTAACGCAGCTGCGTTTATGGCTGGTTGGATGCTTGCTGTGATAGTTCAAGATTTGATCTGTGTGCGTATTCTTCCTGTAGACACTGGTTTCCAAATTTCCTTCGCTTGTTCGTCTCACTTGAACGTCCGGGAATGCCAGGCAGCCGTCAGCTTCAGTTTCTCTGGTAAATTGGATTCCTCTGAATACACAGTTCAGTAGTCGATGTGGTTCGTCCAGTTCAGTTCTTTTTATGATCACAAATGTATCGTCCACATAGCGGATCCATAACTTTGGTCGTAGAGCGATTCGTTCCAAACGTTGCATGACTGCTTCGGCAATTAGGCTGGAAATCGGTGATCCCATTGGTGTTCCTCGAATCTACTCGTAAATTTTACCATTGTACTTGAAGTGTGTTTGCAGACACAGCTCGATCAATTCCATCAAACTATCTCGTGTTAATCGATTTCCGTTGTGGTCAGTTCCTTTTTCGTCGAGCAACGCTGATACGATTTGCTTTGCGAGTGTGTGATCGATTGATGTGAATAACGCCGTTACGTCGAAAGAAACCATTATTTCATCTTCATCGATCCTCACATTCTTCAATATCTGGAGAAATTGTTCTGCAGAATTGACGGCGTGTTCCGAGTGTGTCACCAGATATAACAGTCTTCTTCGCAATTCTTTCGATAACTTGTAATTCGGTCCTCCGTGTAAGGAAACGATCGGGCGTAATGGAATATTCTCTTTATGTATTTTTGGGTAATCCGTAGAATCTCGGTATAGTTGAGTCTTCTGGTTTCATTCTTGTTTGTTCCATTCCATTCAGCTGACCCATAAACTTCAATTTCTTCAAAGTTGCGTTGATTTTGTTTTCAAGTCGTTTAGTCAGGTCTTCGTTCATTTGTCTGTATGTTGTTGTGTCCTGGAGTAGCTGTTCAGCCTTCTCGATATAATCTGCCTTGTTCATTACCACAGTCGTTCTTCCTTTGTCAGCAGGGAGGATAACTATGTTTCTGTCTTGTTTCAATCTGTTCAAA
This sequence comes from Atriophallophorus winterbourni, assembly GCA_013407085.1. Lineage (NCBI taxonomy): Eukaryota > Metazoa > Platyhelminthes > Trematoda > Plagiorchiida > Microphallidae > Atriophallophorus > Atriophallophorus winterbourni. Next base: position 578 of record JACCGJ010001353.1, on the reverse strand, counting down.
GCGTTGGTTTCTTGTTTATTGAGTGTGTTATGTTCCAAGTTCATGGTGAGCGCAGGTACAATTCGTTGGCGGACTTCTTCTTGTGCGTCTTCTGTCAAAGTGTGAGATTTCATTATTGACTCCAAATTAGCCACGAATTCAGTATGATCGGCGTCTTTCAAATTGAAGTTAAGGCCACGTGCGAGAATTCGTTGTTCGTTCTCTGTCAGGGGTCTGTCGGATAGGTTCTTGAGCCAAGGTTCGCCGCTGGTGATATCTTGGTGGGGGTGATAATTCGGAGTTTGTTTTCCAGGTCACGCCGCTTGTTAAGCTTGGTTTTTCGGGTCGTTATCGCAATGGCGTCGGCTAACTGCTGTGTTAGTTCGGGTCCAAATCGGTTTTCACATATTCGCTTTTCGTTCCGGATAACTTTGGAATATTTCTTCAGTCGTTTGTGTGCGTCATCAATCATGAATTGCAACCACTGCCGGTTTTGTCGTTCCATTAGTTGCCGCGCACGCGAATTGTTGATCGGTGGTCGTCGTTGTAAGGATTTTGGAGTTAGGTTCCTGCGTTGGCACTCATGTAAGAAAAATAGT